>JASANF010011140.1:0-57677 GCA_030248245.1 Trissonchulus sp. WLG1_4
GTTTAGATTCTTTATACAGACTAAAAGCACATAAGCTTCAGTTTATGCACCCAAAATTTAGTGCAAATTGCTTGTGTGATTGCGGATTAATACCTGTTTGAACTGTGAAACTGTGCGTAAACTGTGAAGCAATAATGACAAATTGTGAAAAATTTAGATGCTTATTTTAAAATGAAAAGAAAAACGTACTTTCATTTTTTTATTTTTCTTAAATGTGGCGAAAAATTGTACGTCGAAACGTTATATGTACTTCAAAAGCTGGCCAATCTGATATCTGGCTTGATTTTTTTAACTTTATGTCTATATTCTGTGATGTCTGGCTTACAAATGGTGATTGGTTCAAAAGATGGGTAGATTACGTGACTGGCACTATTTATTTGACACCATATAGAATTTTACTAGTTTCTCACTGAACGTACAATTTCAAAGCAAAAAGTTCTCTTTTTGAAACCTATGAGCAAAACTGCTTTGGCGACACTACCACCTTAAGTCCCAATGTTTAAGGTCTTATCATAATATGTACTACAGTACAGTACAATAGGATGCTACAGTATGCACAAAATCGCTAATTTTGGACTCAAAACCTCAATGTGTGAATCTGATTTTAAGTGTTCAGAGCTATGTAGAGCAGAACAGATCTAACTGTGTATGTTGTGAGTCAGAAATACGTATTGGAGACTTGGGGACTATGGTCATGGTGTAGTGGTTAGCATTGTTGACGTCGACGCGAGTGGTCCAGGTTCGATTCTTGCTGCCTTCATTTCTTTCTTTCCTTCTAAAATGTTATATTTTTTCAAAATGTATGTACTTCTCGAACTGAGTAGGCATACTTATTTTAACAGAGTTTTATTGAGTTACCTCTGGTTCGTTACATGAATTAGAACAAAGGAAAGTATACAGGAAGCAGAACATAAAGTGGCAGTAAACTTTAGAACCACAACATTCTCTTTATTTCCTGTTTTGTTCCCGTTGCATGTTGTTTTGTTACACCTGATACGGATTTGTTAACATTGAAATTAATAACCTTTAACGCAGTTTAGCGAAAGGCTTCTCCTGAATACTAATTCGTTAAATCCAAGTTTTAACAAAACAAAAAGCTCACAGCAATGGTTGTGTTTTTTAATGTCATGCGAAAACTAAGTAACTTAGTCGGCCTTAACACAAATTTACAGTTTAAGTTATCATGTATCTGACTGTAAGGCCTCTACAAGTTATAGCTGATTTCTTAATCATATGTCTTAAGTTATCGCTATTCACTGAACAAACGTATTGATTATTCTGTTTTATCAAACCAACAATCATTTACAGTCCTTTAGCTCGACATTAAGCTTGAGTTGAATCCAGTTTAACCCGTTTAATTGTAATTAAATTTAACTTTTCAATTAAATTAAATTAAATTTAATTCAATTCAATTGAGCCCTCTACAGTGAAATTTTGAATATTGTCCAGACACAGATTTACTGAACTAGCACGCGGAAAAAGGCGCGTTAACTCTAGGTCTAAGTCAAGAGGAAAATAATTTAGCATCCTCATAGTCATTAATTATCCGTGTGTCATGATTTTTAATCTGTATTTCGCTTTTTCATGCAATGAATTAACTCTACTTAAGAATCTAATTATGATCATAATTTAAAAATCCCTCTCGTTCAGAGCAGCGAAACTTCCTGTGTGTCTGTGTTTTTCTATTACACCTTCATATATGCCCGTGATTCCCATAGGCCAGAAAAAACTGTTATAGACGAAACCTTGTGTTAGTTTTGTTCTTAGCAAAAGTGTTTGTAATAGTAGCCTAGGCTGACCATATAGGACAGATCAGTGTAGGATAGCCAGTGGACCTGTTGAATTAGGCTCGATTCATACTTTCATCCGTATGTCCGTTCAGCTTGCAGATTGACGTCACTAGCAGCCTAGTGCAGTGGATCAGCCAGCGCATGTGACGTCCTTATTTCGTCATTTTGTTTGCAGAACTGACATACGGCTGTAAGTATCAATCGACCCTCAATCAGTATGTCCAGAGTTATGCAGATTCAGATTAGCCAGGGTCAGTCTAGAAGAGTGCCAGTTCTAGTTAGGCTATCTTCAGGTATAACCGTGTATCAGTTCCGTCAGTGATTATTGTGCTATTACTCTAGTTATTTAGGATTTAGAATATATAACTACAATTTTTTTATCACAATTAGCTCAATTTCAAGAAGCAACAATTGGTCCGTTTAATTTGCTGACGGATATGACCATAAATGCACATCAGTAGCACATAGGATACGGGGGTATCCCCCCTTCAGAGGGGTCAACACCCCTCATCATGCAGTAGGCGCCCTCCCACCTCAACCCGTCACCCCCACCCTTTGATAGCCAAAAAAGTGCACCAAAAAGTGAGTAAAAGGCAAAAGCGCAAAAAGTTTCCGGCTGCGGTCAAAAAAGTGCCCCCAAAACAAGCTCAAAGTCAAACTAGTCGGGTGGCTACAACGTGTTGCCGACAGTGGGTAGAGGACCCTCTATTCTAAGCAAAGGACCCTCTATTCTAGGTAGAGGTCCCTCTGTTTGTGTTCAGGAGCTCAAATTACCCCTAGAAACATCAAAATCTCAATTTCGAAAGTTTGACCCCTTTGGCCCCCTGGGGCCTGTTGCATAAAAGTTCTAACAGCCTAACAGTCTATCAGTCTAACAGTGTAACAGTGGTTTTTGTTGCATAAAACTAACAGTGATAGTGGACTGTTAGCTGATAACTAACAGTGTTAGTAACACTGTTACTAACACTGTTAGTTGCATAAAAGCTAACAGTGTTAGTTCCACACTGTTAAAATTCTGCTATTAGTCTAACAGTCGACCAGTCACTGTTAGAATAAATAAGGTTCTGTAAAACCTGAAAAACCGTCAATAGAAAGGTTTTTTAGCAGATTCTCTTACTGTGAATTTGAAGACAAATAAAATTGGAAGTTAAAGATGGGATGTTTCTTTAAGAAAAAATGCCCAACAATATTCACGCGTGCTTTGAAAAGCTTTCATTTTTTTCAAATTTGTATTTGGCGAAATTTTGTATCAAATGATTGCCATTTGTATTCTGAGCAACTTTTCTTCAAGAACATGGCCTTAAAAACAAAGTTAACGTTCCATTTTACGTCTACAAAATAGTCTGTTTGTGCGAAAGCCAAATGTGGACTGTTAGTTTCACTGATAAATGGACTGTTAGAAGTCGTATTAGACTGTTAGAATTCACTAATAACTAACAGTGGTTTTATGCAACGAAAATTTTAACACTGTTAGTTATCAGTCTAACAGTTTAACAGTCTAACAGTGTTAGACTGATAGTTTTATGCAACAAGGCCCTGGGGCATGCTACCCTAGGGGGGGGCCATGGAAGGGTCCAGAGGGGTCCTAGACAAAAATGGACCTCGGATTCGTGTTCCGGGGCCCAAATTACCCCTAGGGACGTCAAAATCTCAATTTCGAAAATTTGACCCCTGGGGACCCCCTGGGCAGGGTGCCCTAGGGGGGTCATGGAAGGGTCCAGAGGGGTCTTAGACGAAAACGGACCTCGGATTCGTGTTCCGGGGTCCAAATTACCCCTAGGGACGTCAAAATCCAAATTTCGAAAATCGACCCCTAAAACCCACTTTTTGTCCCCCTAATGGCTGAAACATAACCCCAACAGGTTTCGTCCATACACACTAGATCCAGTTTTCAAGGTCACGTGACCCGGCCCCCCGACGGGTCACGAATCCATCAAGTTGGGGGGTGCAAGTACTCAAGGGGGGGACCCTTCCACCAAAGTTTGGTCAATATCCATAAAGCATTTCATACGAAAAAGTGGCAACATAAGAAGCCAAAGGATTAATAATAATATTAATAATATTAATAATAATTACAATTTACAATATATTTACCTTACTATACTATATGAACTTTCTTGCTCAAAAATAATTATGATAATAACTCAGGATCGACTCAACGCAGAAACGTCATTTTTACGTTATCGGATAGCCGACAGCGTGGCCAAAAAGTTTTCTATTCAAAGTGAGTTGCTAAAGGAAACTGTTTTACCCCTACACCGGTTTGAGAAAAATAAAAAATTTCCATACTGACATTTTTGGGCTCGAACCTCTACTACGATGAATGTAAGATGCTACTATAGTGTCATTTAAATCGAAAATATTCAGGCCGTCATAACTTGCCTCAACGTAAACGTAAAAACATAAAACTGACGCCTTTCCACTCAGAACAGTAGGCGCTTTTGAATGATACATTACTAGACGTATACCACTCCCGTATAAAAGTTCAAATCCAATTCTAAATTATGACGCAAGTTCAACGTAAAGTTTCAGGGCCATGTCACCCATCATTTGAAAGCTCTCTGAATTTGCTCGCAAATGATGCTAATATTATTGTAGTATCTTTACGCTATCGAAAGTTATGGCCCCTTAATCCTTTGCTCAAGGGGCTGACTACACGGATCACACCATGTGTAATCAAATCTCAGTGTCACGACTGTTTTTTTAAATATTTGTTAGATGTAAAATTTTATTGTTAAACCATAAAATTTTATCAGAAATAATGTAACTAGTCCAAACTAGACGCACTAGACTTGTTACAATATATATTAACCTAATAATAATGATAATGATAATAAGCAGGTTTCGTCTTCGCAGTGATCTCAGAAACGCCTGGGCCCCGTTTCAATAAACTCACAGGCCCACAATTGTGAGATTTGTTAGTGCTAAATCAGGTGATTCGTAATGAATACACGTATAATTTCATTACGAATCACCTGATTTTGCAGCCAAATTTGTCACAGTTGTGCGCCTGTGAGTTTATTGAAACAGGCCCCTGGCGTATGATATTTTCACCATTCATGGTGAAACGTTATGGTTGTTTAAAAACGTATTGTTATTAAAAACGTTATGGTACTTACGGATGTTGTCTAACTAGTCTAACTTAGACCCACTAGACTTGTTAATATATATACACTATCCTATTAATAATGATAATGAAAGTGTCGACTAAGTGTACCCAGATTCCGAATGTACTACACGTGCTATCCAGACGTTTACCTTTCAATTCGCCTCTAGTCGCCTGGTTCCTAAGTTATACGCCACGTAAAACAGAGTTATTTTTTGTTGCAGCCAGCAACGTCTAATACGATGTTACTGAAAAGCCAGTACATATTATCGGCTCTAGCCAAAGGTCTAAAAGAAACGCCAACGCTTCGTATTACTGTACTATGCAGTAATTTTCACTTTAGCAGGGCGTAAAATGGAGTTATTTTTACTCCGCGAATCCTCCGCGACAGACCACTCTTAGTAGTTAGTTACTTTTGAGGTTAATCAGAAAAAGGCCCGTAACTTTTGCTATGAATGTCGCAGGACCATAAAATTAGTGTCACGAGAAAGATAAATTTTGGCACCTTCAAATGATGTGTTACATGAGGGCGTAATACCTAAAAATAAGTCAAAATTTTAAATTATGATTTTTGACGCACGTTTAACGTTACGTCACGAGGTCATGTCACCCATCATTTTAAAGCTCTGACAATTTGCTTAACAATGATGGTAAAATTGTCGTTGTACCACAAAGGTATCAAGAGTGATGTCCCTTTAAACCCTTTGCTAAAAAAGACTAACTACGTATATCACACCATGTGTGATCAAATCTCACTGTCGGTGCCCTAATACTAAAATTTAAAAATTTTGAAATTTCTAAATGTTGTTATTAAAAACGTTATGGAACTTACGAATTTCGTCTAACTAGTCTAAACTAGACCCACTAGACTTGTTACAATATATTTACAATTTATTTACAATATATATTGTTACCTTACTATACTATATAAACTTTCTTGCTAAAAAATAATTACGATAATAACTCAGGATCGGCTCAACGCAGAAATGTCATTTTTACGTTATCATATAGCCGACAGCGTGGCCAAAAATTTTTCTATTCAAAGTCAGTTCGTAAAGGAAACCGTTTAACCGCTAAACCGGTTTGAAAAAAATAAAATATTTTCATACTGACATTTTTGGGGTCGAACATCTACTACGACGAATGTAAGATGATACTATAGCGTCATTTAATTCTCAAATATTCAGACCGTCATAACTTGCCTCAACGTTAACGTAAAAGCATAAAATTAACGCCTTTCAACTCAGAACAGTAGGCGCTTTTGAATGATATTTTACTTGACGTATACTATTCACGTTTAAACGTTTAAATTTCCAATTCTAAATTATGACGGAAGCTTAACGACAAGTTAAAGGCCATGTCACCCATCATTTGAAAGCTCTAACAATTTCCTCTCAAATGACGTTAAAATTATTATTCTTCCACTTCCGTATGAAAAGTTATGGCCCCTGAAAAATTTCATAAAATGGGCTGATTGTACTACAGATGACACCATGGGTGATCAAATCCCAAAACAATTGAATTTAGGCAAAAATTCATTTTTTTTGCTCATTTTTCAAATAATTTAACATAAATAGACTTAACTGAGATATATACATGGTCGAACTAGTCTAAACTAGACTCACTAGACTTGTTACAATATTTACCTTACTATACTATATAAACTTTCTTGCTCAAAAATAATTACGATAATAACTCGGGATCGGCTCAACGCAGAAACGTCATTTTTACGTCATCAGATAGCCGACAGCGTGGCCAAAAAATTTTCTATTCAAAGTCAGTTCGTAAAGGAAACCGTTTAACCGCTACACCGGTTTGAAAAAAATAAAAATTTTCCATACTGACATTTTCGGGCTCGAACCTCTACTACGATGAATGTAAGATGATACTATAGTGTCATTTAATTAGCAAAATATTCAGACCGTCATAACTTGCCTCAACGTTAACGTAAAAACATAAAATTGACGCCTTTCAACTCAGAACAATGCGCGCTTTTGAATGATACCTTACTTGACGTATACCACTCACGTATAAACGTTTAAATTTCCAATTCTAAATTATGACGCAAGCTTAACGTAAAAACGTAAAGTTACAGGGGCATGTCACCCATCATTTGAAAGCTCTCTGCATTTGCTTACAAATGATGCTAATATTATTGTACTATCTCTACGCTATCGAAAGTTATGGCCCCTTAACCCTTGCTTAAGGGGTTGACTATATACACGAATCACACCATGTGAGATCAAATCTCAATGCCAAGGCAGAATTTTTTCAAATTTTTGGTAGTTTTAAAAATTATTTGTTAAACCATAAATTTCATCAGGAATAATCGAACTAGTCTAAACTAGACGCACTAGACTTGTTACAATATATTTACAATATTTACAATATTTACAATATTTACAATATATTTACAATATATTTACAATATATTTACAATATATTTACAATATATTTACAATATATTTACAATATATTTACAATATATTTACAATATATTTACAATATTTACAATATATTTACAATATATTTACAATATATTTACAATATATTTACAATATTTACAATATTTACAATATATTTACAATATATTTACAATATATTTACAATCTATATTTACAATATATTTACAATATATTTACAATATATATTAACCTAATAATAATGATAATGATAATAAGCAGGTTTCGTCTTCGCAGTGATCTCAGAAACCCCTGGCGTATGATATTTTCACCATTCATATGGCTGATAAAATAGCATAAACCAAGTTACAGCGGTTTTTGTCCGGGAACCAAAGTCAGTACTACGTCAACTTGCAGTAAAAGGGTCATGTGACCCATCAATCGAAAGCGCTTTGTCACCACATTCCAATGGTGAAAGTCCCAAGTGGCTGCGACCCCCATAACAAAAGTTATGGGGGTTTTAAGGTTTTCACACCATAGAACACTTTTATCATAATTAAATCGTAATTAGTAAATTACGATATGTGTTCTTTTTCTTCATGTCTTTAAAGGCGCCATAACTGGCTTTTAAAACGCCGGACAGACAAACGAACAGCAGCATTGGACGGCTGGCAAGCAGGGCTTTCAAATGAGGGGTCACATGACTACATAGCGCTTCAGGTTACCCCGAAATATAAATCTCAGGGTATGCTCACGTGACAAGGTCATGTGACCCTTTATTTGAAAGCGCTCCTTAAATCAAGACGATTGATGTAAGTGTCATGTTTGTACGTCATTCCTATCGTCCGCTAGACGTCTTTTAAAATTGACCCTTCGTGACTAACTATAATCAGCCCATGTTAGATCAAATCTCTTTACATGTAAATTTTAACTGATATTTTTTTAAAAATCAGTAAGATTAACACTCAAGTGTCCTGAAACTTAAGTATGTTGTCAAACTAGTCTAAACTAGACGCACTAGTCTTGTTACAATATATTTACAATATTTACAATATATTTACAATATATTTACAATATATTTACATTATTTACAATATATTTACAATATATTTACAATATATTTACAATATATTTACAATATATTTACAATATATATTGTTACCTTACTATACTATATAAACTTTCTTGCTAAAAAATAATTACGATAATAACTCAGGATCGGCTCAACGCAGAAATGTCATTTTTACGTTATCATATAGCCGACAGCGTGGCCAAAAATTTTTCTATTCAAAGTCAGTTCGTAAAGGAAACCGTTTAACCGCTAAACCGGTTTGAAAAAAATAAAATATTTTCATACTGACATTTTTGGGGTCGAACATCTACTACGACGAATGTAAGATGATACTATAGCGTCATTTAATTCTCAAATATTCAGACCGTCATAACTTGCCTCAACGTTAACGTAAAAGCATAAAATTAACGCCTTTCAACTCAGAACAGTAGGCGCTTTTGAATGATATTTTACTTGACGTATACTATTCACGTTTAAACGTTTAAATTTCCAATTCTAAATTATGACGGAAGCTTAACGACAAGTTAAAGGCCATGTCACCCATCATTTGAAAGCTCTAACAATTTCCTCTCAAATGACGTTAAAATTATTATTCTTCCACTTCCGTATGAAAAGTTATGGCCCCTGAAAAATTTCATAAAATGGGCTGATTGTACTACAGATGACACCATGGGTGATCAAATCCCAAAACAATTGAATTTAGGCAAAAATTCATTTTTTTTGCTCATTTTTCAAATAATTTAACATAAATAGACTTAACTGAGATATATACATGGTCGAACTAGTCTAAACTAGACTCACTAGACTTGTTACAATATTTACCTTACTATACTATATAAACTTTCTTGCCCAAAAATAATTACGATAATAACTCGGGATCGGCTCAACGCAGAAACGTCATTTTTACGTCATCAGATAGCCGACAGCGTGGCCAAAAAATTTTCTATTCAAAGTCAGTTCGTAAAGGAAACCGTTTAACCGCTACACCGGTTTGAAAAAAATAAAAATTTTCCATACTGACATTTTCGGGCTCGAACCTCTACTACGATGAATGTAAGATGATACTATAGTGTCATTTAATTAGCAAAATATTCAGACCGTCATAACTTGCCTCAACGTTAACGTAAAAACATAAAATTGACGCCTTTCAACTCAGAACAATGCGCGCTTTTGAATGATACCTTACTTGACGTATACCACTCACGTATAAACGTTTAAATTTCCAATTCTAAATTATGACGCAAGCTTAACGTAAAAACGGAAAGTTACAGGGGCATGTCACTCATCATTTGAAAGCTCTCTGCATTTGCTTACAAATGATGCTAATATTATTGTACTATCTCTACGCTATCGAAAGTTATGGCCCCTTAACCCTTGCTTAAGGGGTTGACTATATACACGAATCACACCATGTGAGATCAAATCTCAATGCCAAGGCTGAATTTTTTCAAATTTTTGGTAGTTTTAAAAATTATTTGTTAAACCATAAATTTCATCAGGAATAATCGAACTAGTCTAAACTAGACGCACTAGACTTGTTACAATATATTTACAATATTTACAATATTTACAATATTTACAATATATTTACAATATATTTACAATATATTTACAATATATTTACAATATATTTACAATATATTTACAATATATTTACAATATATTTACAATATATTTACAATATATTTACAATATATTTACAATATTTACAATATATTTACAATATATATTACAATATATTTACAATATATTTACAATATTTACAATATTTACAATATATTTACAATATATTTACAATATATTTACAATATTTACAATATATTTACAATATATTTACAATATATTTACAATATATTTACAATATATTTACAATATATTTACAATATATTTACAATATATATTTACAATATATATTTACAATATATTTACAATATATTTACAATATATATTAACCTAATAATAATGATAATGATAATAAGCAGGTTTCGTCTTCGCAGTGATCTCAGAAACCCCTGGCGTATGATATTTTCACCATTCATATGGCTGATAAAATAGCATAAACCAAGTTACAGCGGTTTTTGTCCGGGAACCAAAGTCAGTACTACGTCAACTTGCAGTAAAAGGGTCATGTGACCCATCAATCGAAAGCGCTTTGTCACCACATTCCAATGGTGAAAGTCCCAAGTGGCTGCGACCCCCATAACAAAAGTTATGGGGGTTTTAAGGTTTTCACACCATAGAACACTTTTATCATAATTAAATCGTAATTAGTAAATTACGATATGTGTTCTTTTTCTTCATGTCTTTAAAGGCGCCATAACTGGCTTTTAAAACGCCGGACAGACAAACGAACAGCAGCATTGGACGGCTGGCAAGCAGGGCTTTCAAATGAGGGGTCACATGACTACATAGCGCTTCAGGTTACCCCGAAATATAAATCTCAGGGTATGCTCACGTGACAAGGTCATGTGACCCCTTATTTGAAAGCGCTCCTTAAATGAAGACGATTGATGTAAGTGTCATGTTTGTACGTCATTCCTATCGTCCGCTAGACGTCTTTTAAAATTGACCCTTCGTGACTAACTATAATCAGCCCATGTTAGATCAAATCTCTTTACATGTAAATTTTAACTGATATTTTTTTAAAAATCAGTAAGATTAACACTCAAGTGTCCTGAAACTTAAGTATGTTGTCAAACTAGTCTAAACTAGACGCACTAGTCTTGTTACAATATATTTACAATATTTACAATATATTTACAATATATTTACAATATATTTACATTATTTACAATATATTTACAATATATTTACAATATATTTACAATATATTTACAATATATTTACAATATATTTACAATATATTTACAATATATATTGTTACCTTACTATACTATATAAACTTTCTTGCTAAAAAATAAATACGATAATAACTCAGGATCGGCTCAACGCAGAAATGTCATTTTTACGTTATCATATAGCCGACAGCGTGGCCAAAAATTTTTCTATTCAAAGTCAGTTCGTAAAGGAAACCGTTTAACCGCTAAACCGGTTTGAAAAAAATAAAATATTTTCATACTGACATTTTTGGGGTCGAACATCTACTACGACGAATGTAAGATGATACTATAGCGTCATTTAATTCTCAAATATTCAGACCGTCATAACTTGCCTCAACGTTAGACGCTAGACGTCTTTTAAAATTGACCCTTCGTGACTAACTATAATCAGCCCATGTTAGATCAAATCTCTTTACATGTAAATTTTAACTGATATTTTTTTAAAAATCAGTAAGATTAACACTCAAGTGTCCTGAAACTTAAGTAAGTATGTTGTCAAACTAGTCTAAACTAGACGCACCAGTCTTGTTATATTAATTAATAATAATAATAATAACAGACATTTCAGATACAAAAGGGTTGCCTTTTGCTTCGCAAATTGGTCGGCAACCCAAAAAAACTGGGAGTTCTTCCAGTTGTTGCTGAAAAACAAACAAAACCAGGACCATCCCCTTTCCGCAGTGGGGCTGGCACCCCCCCTCGTCAGTTGCTCTCGTGCATTTCTGAATATGACCCAAGTGCAGCCTGTTAGATATAATCTCTGCGGACGCTATATTGCGGCAAAAATATTATACGTTCATCTTGGCTATTGAAATATCGCACAGTATGTTTAACAGGAGCACAAAGGCTTATCCATAATCCTAGTTCAAGCCTCATGCCACAAGTTGTTTTGCCAAACTTTAATAACCAGTTTGCCCTAAAGCAATTTCATTCTAAGCTCTATGATGTTTACACACAGCTTAAGCCTGAGCCTAAGCCTTATGAGACTGATAAGTATACTTCTTGATGAAACTAATAGTTTGAGGCAGATGAAACTTGAAACTTTTGTTCCATTTGAAATATATCTAAATGCAACCTTTTCACGAGTTTCAAGTTTTGTATAGATTATGTATGTAGACATCGCAAACTTTTTTAAGCAGGTCGAATTATTTTAGTTACTTTATTTTAAAGTTTCTCACGACTTATTATGTACAGAATTTTCAATTTTGAAAATTGAGAGTCAATTTTGAGGTGCTGCTACTAATTGTAGTATAGATGGTTGAATAATTTGTTCTGTTTCTAAAGAAACACATGCTTTGTTTTCGCAATTTGGTTCGGAGTTCACAATTTTTTGGTCAAACTTTACCATTTCTTTTTTTTTCGGAAACGGGGCATCCTCCTGCCTTCAACACATGATAGTCTAATGACACTGAATGTCAGACTTTTCAGTGGTCAGCTATGTCTGTGTCAAAGTCACGATATCAGCCTTATCTTACAGGCCTAGGGGTTCAGGCAAATTTCATTACCTCCTGTCTCAGACCCTGATTTGTTTCATGATGCTATTTCAAGGCTTTGCGTGTCACACAAGACTTCACCTGACAACTTTTATTTGTATGAAAGTTGAAAAATGATAGTTGGCCATTGTTTTTTGCCAAGGCGACATTATCAAAGTTTTTAAATCTGTAGATATAAAATAAATTATCTGGCGTTTTTAGCCCAAAATGTTCAGGTATGCATTTTGATTAGAGTTCAAAAGTAAAAGTTTGAAGGTCAATCAAAATCACAATAGCGCAGAGGTTAAAAATCAAAAGCTTATTAACAATTTTATAAAAGTTTCATATTCATGCTGCTTATATACAGTGTTCATAACAAACTATAAAAAATGCTTGACAGAAAAATAATGCTTTTCGCTAAAACGCTCAAAACTTGCCAAAATAGCGCTACTTATATATTACTTTGCGAACGTCCAAAAGCTGGTTTGATTACGTGTAAGGCTTATTTTCATATCTATTTTTCTTTGTTGAAGGTTTAACTTTTTAATAAAAATTGAGATTGCATTTAGACCCACATACGGTTTTTAATCGTTTAAACCAAAAAAACATTAGTATGTAATTTATAAGTAGAATCGAAACATCATAGTCAAAATAATAATGAATTTTTATTAATCTCCGTAATGCAAAACAGTGGTACTTTTAGATTGACGTTACAACTATTATTTTATTACCTATGTTTCAGATCAAATTAAATGTTATTATTAATGGTCAGTGATTTTGTTCTGTTCTGGTTATGCGTCTAGTGAACGCATGCTATGCTTTTGCCTAGTAGCACTTCTGAGCGCCACTATTTCGCCTGTTGCTTTGTCATCACAAGTATCAGCTTTTTGGGGTAAGGTTTCACTGTTATAGCAAATATAAATCAGCAATTGGATTTGAAATAAAACTCTACGACAGCCTCTGCCGCCGCGTGTACGATATATTAGTTAATTATTAATAACAATTATTGATGCACTGTATTTGATTACGTCTAATAACCGATTACCGCTAATAACCAATAGCCTACCTGTAGTCTGCTTCTATATCATATTAATATCTAAAGTCTGACAAAAAAAGATGCGCCACTTGCTTCTGCAACTACAGTCGGTTTCAAATGAAAATGCCTCTTGGCGTCCGATTTTTCAGGTCCGACGCGTTGGATGACATCACCCGACGGTCGGATTAAAGCTTATGTCATCCGACGCCTGGTGAAACTTGATAAAATTACGATGCTAGAAGAATATGGAGAGGGTCAGA
Source organism: Trissonchulus sp. WLG1_4 (assembly GCA_030248245.1). Classification (NCBI taxonomy): domain Eukaryota; kingdom Metazoa; phylum Nematoda; class Enoplea; order Enoplida; family Ironidae; genus Trissonchulus; species Trissonchulus sp. WLG1_4. Next base: position 13,979 of record JASANF010011140.1, read on the forward strand.
GCAGGCAGTTTAAAATTAATGGGTTAATGAACACGTAAAACACTAATTCGAGCGTTAGTAATCTAATTTCCGACGCGTCGGAGGCATTTTCATTTGCAACTGACTGTACATATGTACTTGCTGTACTCTTGATAGTCAAATTCTATTCTTTTCGTAACGAAATCACATGTTTCGTTTTCTGAAGTGGTGCAACTAGTTTTTTAGACCCTAGTGCGTCGATTTTTTGACGAAAAACAGACACATGCTCCCCGTCTTACTCGGACGGAGTTTGTGTCGAAGGAAACCCAGCCAACTAATGTTTCAGGCTTGCACTGGAGCAGAACAAGAGCGGTGGCTCGCGCAGTCTGGACAGCATGCACTTTTCGTTCTCGGGCGATCGACGCGGCAACACGCAGGGCAATATGGAACAGGAGGTCATAGAGCAGATCACCAGTGGCTACGACTGGAGGGTCCGGCCTAACGGGCGCGACCACGCAAGGAAAGGTGACTAAAGTCTGACCAGAAATTGCTGAACCCTGAGACAAAACCGGTGGCATGATGTTTGTACTCTACTCTCATGTATACATGTGCTGTATTCATGTATATGTATACATGTACTGTACCACTGTATATATGTGCTATACTGCTGTGCATGTACGTGTATACATGTACTCCCTGTACTCTTGATGCTTGCACTTAGTTCTTTGACTAATGAAATCGCGTGTGACTTTATGTCTCAGGGTCTAGCATTATTTGATTAGACATAGTCCGTCAAGAATAGCGCTGATGCTGCTGTAGCTACAGTACCGAACCGACCAACATTACTTGCTACAGACTCCGGAGTCAAATCGGTGTTCAAATCACTTAATTGCGGAATCAAAGTATCATAAACTAAAACAACTTAGTCCACAAGTAGGTGCAAGTGAAAGTATATAGTCCCTTTTATTTCTGATATTACTACCTCAACCATTCTTGTATATTTTAGGCGGAGGCCCTGTGGTTGTGGAGGTGAATATGTATCTGCGAACAATCAGTAAAGTTGATGACGTCAACATGGTTAGTGTCTGTTTTAGTTTCTACACTTTTTCAATATTCCTCAGGAATATTGACACTCGGGCCTCGCAATGTAACCTCTTCTCACTCAGCAGAAGAGCTTGTTCAAAAATACATTTTCTTCAATATACCCGCCAATAACTGTTCGTGTATACAATATTAGTGGCATGATTATTTCGTAATTTTGCCGGCTGTAAGTAAGTACCGCCGAACTACATAGGTATACACTGTCACGCGATATTTTCTGATTTCTGATACGGGAAAATATTACTTGCTGTCGTCATGGGAATAAATATACGCTCGTCAACAAAAGTGCTTGTTTCAGGAATATAGTGCTCACTTTACATTCCGGGAAAGATGGAATGATTCTCGACTGGCCTTTTCTTACAAATCACTGAAATATGTCAATCTGCCTCCAACCGACTCCTCGATTCGAATTTGGATGCCCGATACGTTTTTTCAGAACGAGAAAAACGGTCGAAAACACAACATCGACAAGCCAAATATTCTGCTTAGGGTTTATCCGGACGGCCAAATATTGTACAGTATACGGTACGATTTCATTGGTTCTTGTTTTCATGTGACCTATTCCCAATGGCCGGTATTCAACAAAAGTGTTTAACTAGAAACCCAAGCGAACACGTGATTATATGAAAACTTATGAGCTGTTATTCACAAAAAGTTTTATTTTCATACATGGTTTACGCGTTCTTTTCGTATGAAAAGTTTATTACGATATTTGATTAGTATCCTGTTTTGAAAAAATTTAAGACTTTGTTTATAGTTTAGGACCTATGAATTCAATTTATTGCTAGAAACTAAAGCGCATTTATTTAACATATATACATGAACCATCAAGCTCAAGTAACTAAATAAAATATGGACTAAAAAACTAAATTAATAAACCAAAAACTCAACCTAATTAATAAGCAGACATTATTATGTGCTCTTGCTACTTGTGATTTCAGCATGACACTGACTCTATCATGTCCTATGAACCTTCAAAATTATCCCATGGACACCCAAGAGTGCTTCGTGGACTTAGCAAGCTGTAAGCAATAGGCAAGAGTGGATTTCACAACGAGAAGTTTAGTGGATTAAATTTGATTTAATTTTATTAGTAGAACGGCACAAAACTAATGTAAATAATTAGACGTTAACGAAACGTTGAATTCTAAACGTCTTTCTTAAATGAAAAACGCAGGACTTAATAAACAAAGCTGACCGATTTTAAAATCATTGGCTAACTTTGGCTGCTTCTTATGTATTCATGAAAAAAATCTGCTAAGTTAGGTACGTTAACTAAAATTAACTAGCGACAATGAGTAAAAACAAAACCACGTGCAAAGAATACTATCTATTTGTTTTGCAACATTTCGTTGACCCATTGCTGAGTTATATATTAACACTAAATCTAACACATTGAATATCGCCCATGACAAGGCCCCTATTTTACAGCACCAGTTTATATTTGCAGACGCCTATACCACAGACGATATCGAGTATGAGTGGAAGCCAGTGAGTCCGATTCAAATCAAGGAAGGACTAAAACAGAGCCTGCCGAGTTTCACCCTCAGTGACGTGCGAACAACCCTATGCACCAGCACTACCAATACCGGTAGGGACTAGGGAGGGATCAATGAATTAATACCTTGGAATCGAATCGTATTGAAACTTGGTTTTCACGATGGGAAAAGCACGTGGGGTGCACTTCGGAGCACCCAATATGGTACCACATGGCGCCCCATGTGGCGCCATGTGGGGGCGCCACACGTAGAGATTTCCCACGTTTTTCCACATCGTGTGAAACAAGGTCCACGGCTATATGTTTGTTTAGCCGCCAGATGCAAAAACATGCCATTCATGAAAATTGGTGATTTGTTATTATTTCCTAAGTGTAAGAGTAAGCCTAAGCCTTAGCCTAAAACCTCATCCAGTCCCAGAAAACACGAGCCAATCAATGAAGAGACGTGTTAAAGATAGTGAGCGTTCACAGGAAATATATGCTAATTTCTGCTCTTCAGGTGAGTACAGTTGTCTGCGCACGGTGCTGGTGCTGAAGCGCGAGTTCAGTTACTACATGCTGCAGCTGTACATTCCCTCGCTGATGCTGGTGGCCGTCTCCTGGGTCAGCTTCTGGCTCGACAAGGACTCGGTCCCCGCTCGCGTCACGCTCGGCGTCACCACTCTGCTCACCATGACCACTCAGGTTGGCCATCAAGAGTACATAACGTGTCTCATTCTTATAACTATATACTCTCCCCATCAAGAGTACATAATAGTGTCTCACTCGTATAACTACTCGGGTTGACCTTCCTATATCGAGAGTACATAATATAATAGTGTCTCACTCTTATAACTACTCTTCCTATGAAGAGAACATAATAGTGTCTCACTCTTATACCTACGGGTTGACCTTCTCATATCAAGAGTACGTAATTACTGTGGTTCTTATCAACATTACATAACTGCTGTTCAGAAAAATCGTTCATAATAGTGGTCATATCAAGAGTACACAATGTCTCAGTCTTAGAAAGGTTTTAGTTATTAAAAGAAAGATAATACCCCACTTTTTGAAGAAACTTTTTTTGATGTTTGTGTTATTCGATGTGCTCCTGTTGTCAATTATTGTTGTCCGCAGTACAGTATGCCAACTAACCTACATCGATTTCTACAGTATGCTTTAGTTTACTATCATACTCCTGCTATCGGAGCTTAGCAGTAATTGACACCGACCAGTCAATCAAACGTCAGTCTACTTTGCAAACAAAGCCAGATGTAGACCAACAACCCAGACTAATTAATCAGTTAATTAGTAATTAACTAATTACTTACTAATCACTTGATAAAATAAGTACCGGGAATTAATTTTTTTATTTTTATTATTATTTTATTTTTTTTCTAGGCGTCTGGTATCAACGCCAAACTACCACCCGTCTCCTACACGAAAGCAATCGATGTTTGGATCGGTGTGTGCTTGGCTTTCATTTTCGGAGCTCTGTTGGAATTCGCGCTGGTCAATTACGCGGCCCGCAAAGATCTGATGGAGGAAATAAAGATCAGAAAACACGAGGAGCACGAAATGGAGAATATGATTGTGGCCAACTCATATAAGCCAACGGTAAATCTAAAGTCTGACAAAAAATAGTTGCACCACTTGAGAAAATAAAACATGTGATTTCATTACGAAAAGAATAGATTATGCTATCAAGAGTACAGCAAATAGTCGCAGAAACTCATGCCACTAAAATAAGTAAATGGCGCATTTTTTTGGTCAGACTTTAGCTGTATCTAACTTAGTTTGAATGATTAACATTCGATTCTAAACTCTTTCTTATTAGTACCGCTGGCGATTATGTACTCAAATGTGTCACGCAGAATCTGCGCGCTGATTGGCTACTAAACCCATATGCTATACTCCGCTTGCAAGTGGGGTTAAGCATTCTTGAAAACCGCCTTTGCCTCCTGTTTTCACTGAAAATCTAGGAAAATGTCTCACTCTTCTTCTATATACGACTGACACACGTGTTCTCTTTTCGCTTTATATTTCAGAAAAATTCAGCCCATGCCATAATGCCCATATTTCCTCACCAGAGCTATGACTTGGAGAACAACGTGTCCAACCGCAAACGAATCATCGCGCGCAGGCCTCGGCGTAACAAACTGGGCTGTTATCTCTGGTTCAAAACCAAATACACTGCCAGATCCAAACGAATCGATGTGTTGGCTCGATTCCTGTTTCCCATCACCTTCACTGTCTTCAATATCATGTACTGGGCCACCTATCTGGTGCCGTATCTGTTGGTGCGACCCAATAACGAGCTGTTGAAATAGATTATAGATATTCCCCAAAAAAGCAACAACAACAACAACAACAACAACAACAACAGCAACAACAGCAACAACAGCAACAATTTTAAAGCGGGATTCATTCTTGTCCATGAATAGTTTCAATGGTGAAGCAACTGTTAGACCAATAAATCCCCCAAGATATACATTATGTATATTCCCTACAGTCTGAGTTTACCAGACGCAAAACTGACGTATCGACTGATGGTCATGATGGCGTAATGCTGATCCAGCGGTGTTGCTGCTACGGAGGTGTCTTGCTGTTGCTCATGCGTTGATGGCCACTGGTATAGCTGTCTACCAATAACAATGCATCTCAAGACTTTACAGCAGTCACTTCAAATAGCAATAACAATCTTCAGATTCGGCGGGAAGTGTTTTACGCGATTCTGACATTACTTAAATGTCTGTCAATTCATACGCGGCTGCGACTAGACGAACTTGGACAAGAAAAAGGACCCAACCGCAATAAATATGTATCAGATCAAAACTATGAATAATCGCGCATAGATTCAGTGATGTGACAAATTATCGTTTTGTAGGAAACTGTACTAGTGTTGTTTTAGTATACTATAACTATAACTAAAACTAGTTTTAGTACGATACTAAAACTAGATTGCCTAGTTATACCAGTAGCAAGATATGGTGGGTGACTTGCTACGAAATTTTCCGAATGGATATTGCTATTACAAATTCTAGCAAGACACTGAAACACAATAGTTTATGAAGTGTTTAGGATCTAATACACTTGTCTTTTTTCAAGCAGCCGTCACGAAGAATAAATGGGTCTTTTTCTTTATTCCCCCACCAGTCCGGAATTCGAAATTTACTCAGCCGAATTGAATAATTTTTACACCAACGGACTCCTCTTGACCTCAGGACTTGAAAAAACAGAATTTGAAAAATTTTTGAATTTTTAAAAACAATTTAAATTTTCAAATTTTCAAAAATTTTTGAGGTCAAAGGTCAAGAGGAGTCCATTGGTGCCAAAATTATTCAAATCGCAAATTCCAAATTCCGGACTGGTATGTGAATAACGGAAAAAACCCGAATAAATATGGTTGTGGCGTGATTATTTCGTAATTTTGCCGGCTGAACGGCAATACGGCTCTAAGTATTAATCACCGTCATAGGTAAAATTATGAGAACGAATTTAGTTTGCGGAATACGAACTATGTATGACTTGCCGACACCCAGTAAAAATATAAAACTATGAATTTTAAGCAAGACATTTATTGATAAAACTTGTACTGCATATTTTAGCATGTTTATTATGTAGTTGTCACAAACATAATTACATTATTACTGTTTGCATAATCATATAAGAATGCTAATAAATGATGTTAACAAGTTCATGAGGTCACAAAAAACCCAAAAATGTGCTGTGATACTTTACATTGCAACCAAGCAAAAAATGGAACAGCTAAAGCCTGCGTCTACCCTACATAGATCTAGCTCTTATAAACCATCCAATAAAAATGTCGACGTATGTATGTAACGAATTTATACTTGTTTTATTTTTCAAACCATGAAATAAGCCTAAAATAGCTTGAGTAAAATTAACCTAACCAGTAAAAAATTATGTAAAATTAAGTGACATTTTATACATTATACATTAATTTCAAGCACCGCTTGTAGATTGTATATCATTACACTGCAAAAAACTGGTAGGTCCTAAAAATAGATTGTGAGTGGATAATGTCGAAAATTGAAATTTGACTAGAAATTGCTGAACCCTGAGACAAAACAGGTGACATGATTTCTGTGACTACTCGCTGTACTCTTGATGCCTGCAGTTGGTTCTTTTCGTAATGAAATCGCGTGTTTCTGTTTGCCTCAGGGTGTAGGATATTGTAGTCAGACTTTTCACGCAAAATGTGCTAGTTTAAACAAATGAGTTAGTTTTAGCAGCAAGACCCCGACCTTTTGGCTGCGAAAAATCCCCCTTTAGCATCCGCATGAAAACACTTCGAAATTGTCTATTGGCCAGTGCATAGCAAAACGGATTCATGGAACTATTCAGATAGCACATATAATAGCTGGTAATAAATATAAAATCAGGTACGCATTTCGAGCAAAAACCGTAAACGGTGGCAAAAATGTAATACGGAGACCAAAAAATGACAAAAGCGCCCAGAATTATGGTTATTGTTCGAAAGGCTTTTTTGGCCCGTTTTTCAGCTCTTGTTTTTTTGCGTCTTCGATACTTAAACGGATTGAAGACGTTGGAAAATTTCGACAATCTTGGCTCTGAGTTAACGTCCACCGAAATGCTGCTATCGAAGTAGCTGTTGCGGACTGGATACGTGTGACTATTGCCCAGATTGTTGCCATTATTGACGCTAGGATTTGCCACCGGTACCGCTACCGGTTCCTCGCAAACCGGTTCCGGTTTCAATTCCGGCACTGAAACCTTTTTCCGCTCGATTTCTTTGGCTGTTTCGACCTCTTCTGAACTCGAGCTTGAGCTCATCGATCCAAAGGACGGGTCTTCATCTTGCGTATCCTCTGGCACCGCCATAGCAGCGACACTGCCACTGCGAAACCGTTTTATAGTCGACGTGAGGACGTTTTCTTTACGTCGACGGGCCGTTTGGCGACACGTCATGTTTCGACGCAGTATAGACGCAGTCGGTTTGACGGGAAGACTCATTTTGGCTGACACTCTGACGGTTGACGGAGCCGGAACCACAGGCTCGGTCTCGGCTGAACTTTCATCGACTAAATATTCTACGGGAATCGGGGCTCTGTGTGGGGTTGGGGCAGGGGCAGCCTCCGCTAAGGCTTTCGCCGCCACTGAGCGTAAATGAGCCACCAGCTCATTTTCTGAAACAATAGGCGGAACCGAGTTGGAATTTGTTATTTCATATTTCTTATGATTAGAGAGTCTGTATTTTTCCTGTATTAGCGTAGTTACTGCAATAATTGAACGTCAAAGCTTGAAAACACTACTCAGGCTAACTCGAGAACTACATAGGTACGTAAATATAAAATACACCTATTTCCCCCTTTGAGTTTATTGTGTAATGTGCGATTTTTATTAACATTTTAAATTTTTAACATACCATCAAAAGTGAAACTGGGCGCTCGGGAAAAAGGCCAATCGGAGCCACTGCTGTCTTTGTCAGAATCTTTCTAAAACGCAAAAAATAAAATAATTCCGATTTCGGAATCAAAAAAGTAAACCGTAAAGCCTAGTTCATACATGTCCGCAAAAAATAACTGGATTGTTTCACCTATTATAGTGTTGCATTCGCACTACAGTCTGGCAAACAATAGTTGCACCACTTACTTATTTTAGTCGCATAACTTCTACTACTTGCTGTACTTTTGATAGTCAAAATCTATTCTTTTCGTAAAGAACTAGCATGCTTCTTTATCTCAAGTGGTGCGACTATTTTTGTCAGACTTGAGTCTTGACTCCAGACTCGTTCATGCAAGACAAAGTTCTACACTTGGCCAAGCAGTTTCTTCTGGACATGGACAAAGACAAGCAGCTTTAGGCCAAGGCCAAGTTCATACATACATGCTCCTCTTTATCGCTTCCCTTAACGTTTTGTCCACAAACAGTTTCAAGAAAACGACGCAACCAATGTCTTCCACACAACAGGTCACGTCACGTTCTGTTAGACTGCAAGAAATCGGACAAAACTATTGTGTCAATGTTTCAAAATATGTGTTTTCTTGTTCCTGTGCCTACATGATTATACTTTACGCAGAACGTTGCTCAGAACCTCACACTAGTGAAACCTGTCAGCGTAATGTTTCAGAGAATCATCTAGTTCAGAATGAGGGTTGGGTATCCAAGTGAAGCGCGTCGCCGATCGAGTTACTACTCCTGCCACAAAGTTCTCGGTGTAAAGAAGTCTTTAGTGACGGATCAAAACCCAGCCAAACCTTGGGTTTTTCGAAAGTTTTGAAAATTTATGAAGGAAAGGTTGAGAACTATGATATTTATAATTAAAGTCTGACAAAAAATAGTTGCACCACTTGAGAAAATAAAACATGTGATTTCGTTACAAAAAGAATAGATTATGACTATCAAGTACAGCAAGTAGTCGCAGAAGTCATGCCACTAAAATAAGTAAATGGCGCATTAATTTTTTTGTCAGTCTAGTCAGAGTATTAATTCACGCCACCACCCACCTCAGTCAATATTGATCTAAATGACTTCCTAATAGACGACTGAATGGACCAAGGTATATCGCTGGAGTTATCAATGGACGGAGTGCGACCGAGGGGGGAGGAGTGACGCGTGCTGTGACTGCGACAGCTGGAGTAGGGGGACTTGGTGAAACTGGTGACTGCCGTGAAGAAGGTGCACAGCGAGACGCCGTCCAGGTCGGAACGAGGCACAGTCAGTTGCCTGCCACACGGCGACAACAGTACCTTCGGATCAGCGTCCGCGCTGAAATGATGAAGGATACTTTTATTAGTTTTTGTTTTTTTTATTTTTATTGTAATTTGCTTTTTTATTACTGTTTTAGTTTACTTTTACAATTACTTGCACAAATTCAGTTAGTTTTTTCTGTTTTAACATTTATTTAAAATGTATATTTTAGTACTTTTTACTTATACATTTTATTTTACTCTACCTTTCTTTACTTAACTTTAATTAGCCTACTCAATTTTTTATTTTTTTATGGTAAACATTTTCAGTTGTGTTATTATGTTATGTTTATTATGTTCAACATTTCATTACAAAAAATAATAAATAATAAATAAGCGAATGAAGACTTACAAAATAATTTTCGAACTAGTGGAATCGCAACTAGCATAGGTGGAGGATTCTGAGTCAATGGAGTCAACGTTTGCGATCATAGGCGGGCGTCTAGTCTCACTGGCGCCACACTCTCTAACCCCGCCACAGTCCACCACAAAGGTCTGTCCAAAACTGAGTCTCCCCTGTGGCGCGGACTGGCTTTGGTGCGACGCAGTGGCGCCTTGGGCGCAGGTCGAGTAGCCGCTGTCGAGTGTCTGGACTCGAGGTGAGCAATTGGTCGCGTCCCCTTGCGTCTGGCTGACGCCGGCTGTCGCGTCCTTTTCCTGCGTCACTGCCACGTAGTTGGCGTGAGCGGAAATCATCACCCCGACCCCCATTTGCGCCATGCAACGCTGTAACGCGGCCATGGCTTGCGCTTGCTTCTCTTTGGCTTTGCCGCGTTCCTGTAGCGTATGGGCCACCTGGAAATAGAACAATGCATGGCAGCCATACATGTACGAGGGGGGGGGATGGGGGGACCCCGACCTCCCAAATTGGGGGGTCGGGGGGAGGGTCCCCAAATTTTGGGCAAAATTTAGTAAAAATGGCACTTCTTGGGAAAACTTTACAAAATTTTGCAAAATTTGGGGTATTTTTGGTTGATCAGGGGGGAAGGGTCCCCAAAGTTTGGCCATAGATGCCCCCCAAAATTTTGACCCCGTTACATGTATGATTGCAGCGATTCTTAGCGGTGGTTCCAGAAAAAGACTAACGAATTAGATGAAAATTTGTTTAATAATTTGGTGGTGGTGGTGGCTAAGATATAAGAATATTTAAAATTAGAATAAATAGGTAGTTAGTTTCTAAGATTTTTACGTTTAACGATTTACAGGCCCTGATTCAGTCAACTTTACGGCGGCCCGCATTACGGCAGAATGGCCCTAATAGTGTTACTGTGTGGCCCTAACAGTGGCATAGTGCCTACACTGAAACTTACTGGAATTTTTTGTGGGCCCTTAATAGGACGTTTTACTTTATAGAATCAAATAGTATATCATATAAAAAAGTCACCAATGTAAGACATCCATAAAGAATACGACTGTTAAGCGAAGATGATGCTTCAGTTTAGAACGACAGAAAGAAAAGGAGGCGCGGGATTCGAACCCCCGACGTCACGAATGCTAACCACTACACCAGAGCACAGCCCCCAATCGTCGCAGGCCCTATTTCTTATTAACAACGCATAGGATTAAGTGTTTGACTCTTCTATAAAAAAGAGACACAAAATAGTACATATACTCTTGATGACGCAAATTTACGTTCTCGAATCTTGTGTTATCTAACCGTAGAAAGAAGAAATAAGGATTCAGCCAATCTGATTGGTCAATTGCCACAGCAACACTAAATTTTGATTGGTGTCGATGCTCTACCGTATCCCTACCTTGTGTATCCCACGATACAGTATGATCATGGCAATGAGTGTGGTCCAGTAGTAAGCCAAGTACATGGACATGTTCAGGTAGGGGTCGTTCAGGAAAGGCGCAGAACAGTCCGTCGAGTTGCGAGGAACGTCTCCTGCAAGAAACAACTCAAGACCGACAATCTGGATATATATGTTTGTAAAGTAGATGATGATATATAGGTGGTGATCATAGAAGCACATAGTCGGGGGGTGGAGGGATATCCACCTTGCCCACCAAAGCGGTCGGCACCCCCCCCCCACCTCAGACAGTAGGCACTCCTCCCCACCTTCGCTCTTATTGCCAAAAAAGTGCACCAAAATTGAGTAAAATCGATAAATCTCAGAAAGAAGCGCCCCAAAAATCAGTTCAAAATCTAGATAATGCTAAATTTTCCGGCTGTCGAAATCAAACAAAACCAAGACCACCTCGTTCTCCGTCGGGGCTTGGGCACGCCCCCCTCGCCAATTGCTCCTGTGCGTCTCTCTAGCTCGTTTCAATAAACTCATAGGCCCACAGGCACAAATTCGTGTGCCTGTAAGTTTATTGAAACGGGGTCCTGGTGGTGATGTCTGCGACAACTTGCTACTCGCCTCACAATAGTTGTTTAGAAATGAAATCAAGTGCATTGTTTTATTTCAATGTACAGCAAAAAGTTGTATCGATCGTGTAACTGTGTCTTAGTTTGCGAAGACTACTTTTTACAATTTGGCCTTAACCTAGATACCCACTAATTTAGCTAAGAGTACAAGATAGGGAAAAGTATGACACTTCTAGTCACCAAGAGCATACACACCTGTGATTAGTTCCCATCCAAAAATAGTGAACGAGAACAGTGCAGTGGGCAACAGCCAGCTGACAACGATCATGATGCGGACCTTGGATATACTCTGCCAATGTCTATACTTGATGGTGTGGCACACACTGCAATATCGATCCATGGTGATCAATAGGACGGTCAAAATGGACACCAGGCAAAGGATATAGTCCACGGAGAGCCAGAGGTCGCACCAGAATTCGGACAAAAACCATACTTGGCCATTCACCACGTAGTGCGTCAGCACCGGAAAACCTGAAACGCACAAACAGGCAAGCGTACTACTTCAGAAAGATGATATGGCAAATTGCAAAATAGGACATTATCGGTACGGAAATACTTGTAGTCGAAATATACTTTGTTCTCGTTTGATTGGCTAAGCTACATTTTTATTATATTTTATTGTCATTTTTTATATTGCTATGTTTGCCTAGGCAAATTGGGCCAAACATGTAATCGCAAATGGAAAGAGTGACAATAGGTATGAGTCTGTGAGTGCGAGTCTTAAATGAGTGTGAGTCTTAAAGCCGAAAGAATTATCACAGCCTATAATTAGTGCTGCTGGTGTTATTAATTATCCTAGGTAAACTAAATAACCCCGTGACCATGATAAATTGATGAATTAAATTTATTGAACAATTTCAGTGATAAACACAGGATCAGAGATATAAATGCAAACAAAGTGGTTTTTCCAGCATCTATAAAGCCCATTGGCAAGAAAACGCTTAATTCCAACGTGTCACAGCTTCTAAGCTAATGTAGGTAGGTAATCTATTTAGATGCATCTATTAATAATTACTACTTAAGTAATTAAATACCAAGTACTAAATAATAATTAAATACTTAAGGGGGGGGCTACCTGTATAAGTAAAAACTTTAGATTCTGCGATTCGATTCAAATTTGCACGCAACGTAGCCCCAAGGAAGGCGCATCGCAGATGTAACAAACTGGAACCAATGCTTTTGCCAATTTTTTACTAGACACTCCCAAAAATTCAATTTTACGTGTAAATCATCGGCGCAAAAAAAGTTTTTGTGCTCACAAAGCGATCCTTTACTCGAAATTTTTGCTAATACTGACGAAGCTGACTTTTACATGATTCGATAGCCGATAACTTTTTTTGCTCACTCAGTGATAGCAATTTTGAACTTGAAGTGAAGTTTTTTGCGATTTGAGTACTCACACACGCATGGTAAACGCAAGACCATTGAGCCATAGGTTGCAGGGGTCTGGGGGCGGCAGCCCCCAGAAAAAAATTGTGGACTTTTTCAATTTTTAGGCCGAATTTGGCCCACCGAATACGTATCAGAAAGAAAAATTTAAACAAAAGATGGGATCGTCTGACGTCACATCAGACAGTGTATTACACAGGTAAATGCAGCATAGGTAATCTACTCCTGTAGACATGCATAGGCTTTGATGAAATATATAACAAGGAATAATAAACCACAGAACAGCAGGGGTCTGGGGGCGGGAGCCCCCAGGAAAAAATTTAGAGAATTTTTGTATTTTTAGGCCAAATTTAGTCAATTGGAGACGTATCAGAAATTTTTTTAGGACGGACGTTTACAAACGCAAGATACTAAACCCCAAAGTTGCAGGCGTTTGGGGTTGGCAGAATGGCATCCCCAAGAAAAAAAATTTTTCCAATTTTTAGACCGAATTTGGTCAACTGGAGACGTATCAGAAATTTTTTCTGACAGAAAAATTAAAACAAAAGATGGTATATACCGTCACACCAGACAGTGTGTTGCACAAGTAAATGTAGCATTATGTACTCGTGTATACATGCATAGGCTTTGACGAAAGATAATAAGAAAGAAAAATACGCCAGATAGTCGCAGGGGTCTTGGGGCGGCAGCCGCCAGAAAAAAATTGGGGGAAATTTTTGATTTTTAGGCCAAAATTGGTCAACTGGAGACGTATCAGAAATTTTTTTAGGCGGGGCGATAAAAACCAAAGGGGGGACCCTTGTTGACAATTTCTTCAGGTTCGACCAAAAGGGGGGGGTCGCGACCCCCGCGACCCTCCCCCCCTGGCTACGCCCTTGTTGATAGCCTAATGTCATATCTAAACCTCTATGATCCATTTTTTTAAATTTTTGCCCATGGCTTGAGCAGTGACGCCAAATGTAAAATCAATCAAATTTATATGTGAAAATCAGCAAAATTGGAGAAGTTTGATTTTTGACCTGGGTAGCTTCCCCTTAAGTACCTAGTTAATCTAAATTATCTAGTCTAGTGATTTCAAACCAAAGTCGGCGTAAACTTCGAAACCGCAACTACGAACTACCGTTATTTTAATAATTAATATTAATATTAAAAATCATTATTAAAATTACTTTTAATATTAATGCGCTGCGCTATTTATATTATTATTTAATTAAAAATAAATTAGGTTGGCTATTTATATTAATATTAAAATTAAAAATAAATTAGGTACACTATTTATATTAATATTAATATTAAAATTTATGGGCACTATTAATATTAAAAATATCGGTATTTTTAATAGTATTTTTAATAGTACTTAAATAGGCAATCGTTTAGGCTGTCATTTTGTCAATGACGTGCAATCTTACTTGTATAATCCCTGAAAATTGTGTGTTTTCTATGTATTATTGAGCCTTAGCGTGAAAATTCAATTCATAGGCTATTTATATTAATATTAAAATTAATATTAAAAAGATTTTAAGCTTCTATTTATATTAATATTAAAAATAAAATCAGAAACACTATTAATATTGATATTAAAAGAAATTTGACTGGCTATTTATATTAATATTAAAATTAAAATAAAATCGCGCTTCTATTAATATTAATATTAATATTAAAATTTTTTGGGGTCTCCTATTTACATTAATATTAATATTAAAAGTCCAGAGTACTATTAAAATAACGGTACTACGAACCTTCAATGCCAATAATTAAATCAGAAACGGCTAGAGAAGCAATAAAATAATTGCTGCCCACTCTCAGGGAACGGTCCACAAAAAATGAGACCAAAACCAGCAAATTTCCCAGAATAGTTGCCAAGGCCAGAATTATCATCAGAATCCACAACAAAGTAGTTGCCCACACAGGATAGACCCCGTAGAAATAACGGGTTTCGTTTATTGCTAATGATGTATTGTAATACATTTAGCAACAGGCAATGTATTAGTAACTATTATTTGGTTAAACAATAGTATAAGCTCCATAGAAGGCACATATAGGTAATGTATGAATGAGATTAGAACTGGATAATTGTAGAAGGTACTAAATTAATTGAGTAACTAAGTAATTAATTAAAGTGTAATTACAAAGATTAGTAGTCTGAGTTCATACTGAAATGTAATAAAAGAAATAGGTATGGATTGGAAGGTGAAATAAGTAATTCATTTTTCTGAAAAAAGCGTAACATATATACAATTATTTTACAAAATACAAATAAAAAAAACTAAACTGTGACCAAACACTGAGAAAAACAGATTGCTTATTTTTTTAAGATTTTCTTTCATGATTTTTTGACTACATACCTTTGTGTTCCTACATGTCATTGTAGCTTACATATGCTACACTGTAATTTCGACCAATCCGAACTACATAGTCCGTAACTAATCTCTAACTAAACAGGACATAGCCTACGCTCTTCTGCTGAGTGAGAAGTGGTAAAATTGTGATGCCCGAGTGTCAGTATTCCAGAGGAAATATGAAACGCGACCATCATTTCTGGATAAAATGATTTTTTAAATCCATACTTACAGATTTACTTTGCATTACAGCTCCAAAGCGTCGCAAGCAGCAAAAATCTGTAAATTTCAAACACGTTCTTAAGAATTTTTAACAATATTATTAAAAATATTATTGCACGAACAAAGAATAGCTCAAGAATAGTCAAAGAATAGCTCAAGAATAGCTGAAGAATAACGAACATTATTGCACTAACCAAAGTTAGAGAATAGCTTATTCTCCAGCTATTCTCCTGCAATGTGCAACTTATTCCTGATCTAGACCAAGGAATAACTGAAGAATAACCTGGTAACTTTTAGAAAAAATAACCAATTTCCAAAGTTTTTAACATAAACATGTTTGTTAGGTTTATATAATGTTTATTTAGCGTAAAAATAACAAAACAAAAAAGTTTGATAATGCACGCTGTGGGGTTTCGTTCGCCATCAGGTTACTGACTTGTTTCAAGTCGACGTGTTTTCGGTGAGCGGACGAGAAACAGATCTGCTCTCATAACTAATCTGTAGGCGGGGCTTATGTAGGCTTATTCTCGGCTTATGTAGGCTTATTCTTGAGCTTAATTGGCTGTCTGCTAGGCTGTGATTGGATAACAATGATGCAGCCACACTTTTATTGGCCAGCTGGAGAATAAGTCATTCTCCAGCTATTCTAGCTATTCTGTAATGGTGCAGGGGAAAAGTTTGAGAATAAAACCTCGAGAATAACTATTGTGGAGTAGCTCGAGAATAAGAACAGCTCGTGAATAAGTTGGTGCAATTGGCCGTTAATGATGCAATTAACGTTAATGATGGTCTCACTGAGATTCGAACGCGGATCATTGGGGTCGGAATGCACGGTGCTAATTGGTATGTTTTATGAGACCATAGTGATATTTATTTAGTACAATCGACTTCAAATTGCTCATTTTCGAGCTTCTGGACCAAACACTTCAGTATTTCAGTTATTTCTGTAAGACTCTATGGGTGGGATTCACAAAGCGTGTTTAACTCAGACCCAGTCTAAGTCTTAGACTGCGTTTAAACGCAGTCTAGCTAAACGAACGTTTCGACCCAGTCTAAGTCTGCATATGATTAGCGTGTAAATTTTGTTCTATTTTCGTGTTCTAAATTTGATTGTGTTCTAATCCTGATTCACGAGCTCAGTCTAAGTTAAACGTTCGTTTAACTTAAACGGTCGCTAGTGTTGAATTTAGACTAGCCTTTTGCCTAGTCTAAGGTTAGCCTAAGTACTTTTTAATTATTTTACTTAAGTATTTTTAAACTTTTTCAACTTTTATAGTTTTACTTTGTTCTTATTCAACTAATAGGCAAATAATATCGTGTATTATCATGTCTGTTTTACTTTTTTTATGTCAATATACTTTCATATGATAGTTAATGTGGCTGATCTAGTTTTATAGTAGGAAAATTTTCTTTACCATACTGTTTACTTAATCATTGTTCCTAATAACAGTTCATAAAGCTCTAAAGTTAGTAAAGTCAACGACCTAATTAACTTAAATTGCTAAAAATGATTAAAAAATTACAAAAATTACTGAAGTATTATTTATTAATAATAATAATAATAATAGCCATTGAGCCTATTATGTTACATTAGTAAACTGTATGTTACTGAGTATATTGACCTTTTATGCGCACTAATCATTTCCGGCACCCCACGTGGAGGATGCCCAATCTGGGTCTATAAAGCTTGGTTAGCTTATTCTAGTCAACTGATCTTCGAACTGTTTTTTCAGAAATTGCAGATCTTTGCATTTAGTGGCCCAATTTTAGTCCTGCTGCCACACAACGAAACCTATGTTTGATTCAGCAGTGTGAAAATTTTCTTTTTTCATCGCAAAAATAGTATTTTTTATGGCCTCATTATGATATTTTATCAAAACTCTCGCAGTCAACTTTTTTTGCATCAGATACATCGGATATTGATATTTCTAGCACCAAACTACATATGATAGGCGCACTGTTGTTAATATTATTATGCCTGAACGATGGCGTAGTTTTCTCAAATTCTTAACTTTGAGCGCATATAATGTAAAAAAGCGGGTCCTAGACCCTTAATCGCCTGATTATGTTTTGTTCACCATTAATTTCTCTATCGAATGGTGGTTTTGCGAACTCTCTACGACGCACATAGCTCGAGCAATGGCCAAAAAACTGGAAGGTATCAAAGTCTGGCTGCCTAAAGAGAGAACCTCTGGGCGTCAAAGGGTTAATTAGCTTATTTAACAATTGTCAAATTGGTTTTTGAACTACGTAATTAACTTGAATTTTAAATTAATTTTTAAGTTTTTAATAAAAAATAATTTTATTACCTAAATTAATAGCTTTGTCGGTACGTATTAAAGCACAATGTTCTACAAATAGAATTTATGAAAGAATCAAATAAAGAATTCTGTTAAACGAGCCCGTTTAACTTAAACGGGCTTTGTGAATCACGTTTAGACTCGGTCTAAACGTTTGTTTAAGTTAAACAAGGTTTCAATTGAAATTGAACATAAAAATCAGATGACACATACTAATCATATCAATCTCTGTGAATCATGTTTAACTTAGACCAAATCAACGTTTTAGACTGCACTTAAACGCAGTCTAACTCAGACTGCGTTTAAACGCGCTTTGTGAATCCCACCCTACTGGGTCTAAACCAAAGCACCTTTTTTAGCTGGCAGGCACAACATCTACATAGGACCTAAGTTTGTTTTCCCCGCATAATGTAGCCAATAGGAATTTGAAAGTAGCCTTTTGTCAATTAGGTATATATTACTGGTGTAGTACCTACCTCTTAATGTCGACTCTGAACACCCACTAAACCACACATTGGTTCTTATGACAGGAAAAATTATTATTTGTGCCTGAGGACTTTTTTTCGTTTCAAGATCCTATAATGAGCGCAATAGATTATAATTTTATTACACCATTCTGTGTAGTTTTCGCTGTAATTGCATTACATGTTTTCAATAATGCACGGATATGAAACCTAATTAAATTCTGCAAAAATCACCTACAGAGTCTACATTGATAAAGCCTGGTTCATACTCGTCCCTAAGCATTGTTCCTGTCCCTAAGCGCTGTCATTGTCCCTGTCCCTAGGTGTCCTTGTCCCTGTGTCCTCATACTTTGTCCCTGTCCTTAAGAAATGTCCCTAAGGTCCATAGGAAATGTCCTTGTCCCTGTCCTTAGGGGTGATTGATTCATGTATACTACTTGAGGACAACGGAATAGTCTTTCTCACATGAACTAATGCTCAAACGTCATTGGATCAACTGCGTTTTGTTTAAAGTACCTTGAAAAAGTTATCAACCCCATTTAAATAAAGGCTGAAAAATTAAAATTCAAAAGTTTAGAATATGGGATTCGAACTCTGATCCATATGTTGGGAAGCAAAAATCATAACCACTCGACTTCCAGGGCATTGAATTTGGAGCACTAGATCATTTTTATGAACTTTTAGTATGTTTCAGGTTGGGACAAAAATTGAAAACCAATTATTTTTCACGCAAAAAATGTGTTAAATAACCCAAAAATTACAATATAACTAATACCGCAACACAACCCCACGTCATTCTTTCACTAATAGGCGAGTTAGTCCGTGATTGGCTGTTCCTGGTGTCACATGTAGTAACTGCCGGATTTTGATTGGCCGACTTGCTTAGGGACAGGGAAAAAGTAGAACATTGCTCAACATTGCTTAGGGACACAGGGACAGTCCTTATGGCTGCTTAAGGACAGTCTCTAAGCTGCTTAGGGACAAGTTCATATGAATCAATCGCTGCTGAGGGACAGGGAAAAGGAAAAGGACAGCAGAGAAGTATGAATCAAACCCGCATAGGGACAGGGACATTTCTTAGGGACAAGGACAGTCCTTAAGGACGAGTATGAACCGGGCTTTAAGCCGGACAATTCATGAACAAATTTGAAAATTTAGGTTGTATTATTAGTTTAGGTTTGCAAGTATGCTCACACTGCAATGCGTAAGCCATCTGCAAACTGCTAAGGCACGGTTCCCACTAGGCAGAAATAGGAAATAAGAAATAAGAAAAATAAGAAAAATAGCTGATAATAAGAAGAGGCAAAATAATATGTAAATGAGCTCAACAAATTAATTAGGCAGTGAGAAACGCGTATTTCGACAGTTAAGTCTTTTTGACATTATATATTATAAAATAATCACGCCACTGATGTGCATAAAATCTAACTTTGGTGTGATTAATTTGTAATTTTGCAGGCTAAACGGACATACAGCTGTAAGTATCAGTCGACCTTAATATGTACCTACTTTTGGTAGCAGATGATTGTAAAATAAACTTAACCAGTTTGTTATTTTCCATTTCTGCCTAGTGAGTACCGGGTCTAATACCGCACTTCATATTTAAAAAAACTGGTAAAAATAGTGGAGGCGGAGTCTTATTTCAGGGCTTTGAAAAGTTTTGAATAAGTCTGAGGAAAGTTGATTCCATTAAGCACAAACTGAAGTAGGATTTATGAAGTATATACGCATTACATAAACAGAAGTATATATTACATGCGTGCGTACGCATAGTTATAAGGTTATTTATTTTTATACCTCGCAAACACATGTTGCAACTAAATATTTAGCGAATATGTTAAAAAACGTTACCGTTAAGTTTTCTAGTATTTAAAAGTGGATTCATACGTATTAGTTCACACGGTTAAATTTTAAAGAGAAAAAGAAAAAAGATAAAGATAAAACTGGGATAATTTGAAAATTCGAAGATTTCTAAAGCAGGTTAACTTAATTCAGCCGGTTTTATTTTAAAATGACCTAGAGAAACAATAATTTAATAAACCTCCAAGAAACTAAATATAGTTATAAATATCTATATATAATAATATCATTATATTATTATTATTATACAATATAAATTCATTGTAACCAATAAAAGACGTAAGTGACTGTGTCATTTGATTGGTGAACGCAAAAGCAACGAAATTACCTTTCAGTAAAACTGCCTGAATTCACACTCACAAAACTGCCTTAAGCCGGAAAAAGTCATATTTAAGAGAAGTTCAAGAAAATAATAGATATCAAGAACAAAATACTCTTTAGCCTTAAGCTTATACAATTAATTGGCTTTTTCTTGCCTTTTGCCACACTATAATTACCAACTAATCAAATTAAATCGGTGAAAAAAGTGCTGCTGCCCCGAGAAAAACTACTTATATTGTCATCTAATAGGTGTTTTGAGACTTTGGCAAAAAGAAACTCGCACTCGAATCATAATTCATTTCCGATTCCGATCATTATGTTTCTCATAAATTTGCCAGAACATAAATTTGTCCGTGTCTGTAAGAAAATGTTCGCTGATTGTAAAAAGTACTAAGTCGGCTTATGCTATTAACGTACTGTACTGAACAAAATTCCGTTCTACATATTTAAGTATAGAGTTGCATATACTTTCACTCCGGATATACAAGTGACTTGGACTTCACTTTGACTCCGGAGTCTGTAGCAAGTAATTGTGGTCGGTACTGCACATATCTAATACAGTGTAAAGTTAATAGACAACTGGGAAAAAGAAGCAGCAGTAAGGGATAAAACATAACATGTGCATCCATAACATCATACAAGATAGCCATCCAATATACTCTGAGCCTAAATTCTTTACTACGCGGACGTACCAACTTCAAAGTCAAAATTTAGTAGACTCATGAAAGACTAGTCAATACTCCAAATGAATAATTATCCAGACAGTTTTTAGCATAGTTTGCTTTTTTGTGCATAAAATGTAGAACTTTTTAAGAAAGTGGTAAAAAGTAAAAAAGTAAAAAGTAGAACCCGACTAGCGAAATGCCGACCTGCCGTCACAAAATGTTTGGACCGGACCACGAAACAAAATCAGACCGTCGACCATTCTAATTCACGCTAGAATACATGACTTTAGACCATTTCTGCCAAAAAACAACTGAGATAAAAACCCATTCACGTAGAAGACAGTTATGACCGTTCAACTACTGCCAATTCTGATGACAGATTGTAATCGACAGGACTTTGAGTCGAAACCTAATTTGTGACAACACTCTGTTTCATTGAAATTTAAATTGGCCCGCAGCCCGTTTTGGCGATAGGCACACAAAATGCCTTCTGAGATTAGCATTCAAATCAGCTGGAAGAAATACGCAAGAGCCAAATGGCACAGGCAAAACCTAGGCAAAGAGAAAATAGTGTAGTGAGTGTGCGTGTGTGGTGAATGGAGCTAAGGACTTCAAGTTCACGAGGACCAAGGGTCAACTGATTATGGGCCATTCTAGCCAATACGGACCTCGCGTTCGGTCCGCTTCCCACTACGTAGGGAAAAAACATCATCTTAAACCTCAACTAAAAATGTCAAGGGTCAAACTTTAACTTTAAGTGTAACTTAAATTAAAACACTCTCACTTTAACTTTAAATTGAAGTTATTTTTTAAAAGTTATATGAAAGTAATTTATCTTCGGGTTACTTTTTAACTTTAACTTAAGCCACCTGAGCCTTTAAGGCCATTAAGTAATACTGTAACTAACTTTAACTTGAATTCAAATCGTTTAACTTTTTTGTCCTAGTTAGGTAGAAATAAGAAATAACAAACATAGAATGCACACAGAGTCATCAATATTTACGTCATGAAATCTATTCATAGGTGGTGTGTCTACCTTTGCCGCTGTAGGGCATGAAATCGGAAATGAACACTGTTCCGGAGAAATTCATGACCCTTCGACCACCCCGACAGGGGTGGCCTTTTTCCGTTTATTTTTGCATTTTGTACTCAGCGCTTCCAGGTTTTTTTCGTTATCGCTAAGTAGGTACCCAAGTAATACCCAAGTATATATTTATTTATATCAAAAGTATTAAAATGGTATCAAAACAACAGTAACCCCTACGGGCCCTGTTGCTCAGATTTACAAATCCTACAACTGTAACAATTGTAAGTTTTTACAAAGGCTACAATTGTAACGTTTGTAATTTGAAAAATTTTACAAACGTTACAAGCGTTACAAGCCCTACAATTGTAACAATTATTTGATAAATTAATTCACAATTGTTACAAATCTGCCCATATTCGTAATGATTTTTCCACGAAATATTCACAATTGATACGATTGTAGTCAAATTTATAAAATTTGCCTACAATTGTAAAAATTGTAGCTTACAATTGTTACAAATGTAGTCAAAATTTCTACAATTGTAGCTCACAAATCCTACAATTGTAGCTTACAAATCCTACAATTGTAACAATTGTGTAAAATTTCTGTTGCAGACCTAAAATTGTAACGCTTGTTACAATTGTAACATAGGTTTTTCATTGCTTTTATCAAGAGTACATAATAGGAAGAGTATGACACTCTTCCTATTATGCCTAGCAGCGCGCGTCCAATGCGCAGCGCGAAATAGGCCTTTTATGTACGGTTTTGAGGGGGGGGGGGGGGGGGCCCCCCCCCCCCCCTCAACTGACGCCCCCTTACTCACCTGAGGGGGGGGGGGGTACCCCCTACTCAGTTCGATACCCCGTGCTCAACTGAGGGGGGGGGTACTCCCCCCTCAACTCAGCACCCCGTCTTCAGTTGAGGGGGGTCCCCCCCCCCCCCTCATTTCAAGACACTGACAAAGTCTTTGCGCTACCCCCCCCCTCAGTTCAGTACCCCGACTTCAGTTGAGGGGGGGTACCCCCCCCCCCTCAGTTCAGCACATCAACACAAGTCCTTGTCAGTATCTTGAAATGAGGGGGGGGTACCCCCCCCCTCAACTGAAGACGGGGTACTGAGTTGAGGGGGGGGTACCCCCCCCTCAGTTGAGTACGGGGTCTTCAGTTGAGGGGGGGTACCCCCCCCCCTCAAAACCGTACATAAAACGGGCTATTTCGCGCTGCGCATTGGACGCACGCCCGTAGGCATAATAGGAAGAGTGTCATACTCTTCCTATTATCAAGAGTACATAATAGGGAAGAGTATGACACTCTTCCCTATTCCCAGCCAGGCAGCGCGGTAGATGCGTTGCACATTAACGCCCAAAAGTGGCCCGGAATCGGGCTCCCCCCAAATCCCCCGATTCCGGGCTACCTGGTAGCCCGATTCCGGGCCACTAGCCCGATTTCGGGCTACCAGTAGCCCGATTTCAGGCCAGTAGCCCGATTCCGGGCTAGTAGCCCGATTTCGGGCTACCTGGTAGCCCGGAATCGGGCTACTGGCCCGGAATCGGGCCACCTAGCGGTTAAAAGCCAACAGCCAATCAAAATGCGGCAGCTTTTGGCTCCGCCTACGAACTCGCTACCGTAATCCCATGTGTCGGGACAACGGCTGTTTGAACTGCAAAAGACACTTTTTTTTTAATTTTTTGTTATTTTAATGTTTTTAACATTTTTATCTTTATATTTTCCATTGAATACATGATTATATATCATTTTAACTACAATCTACAAGTATAAATTTACATCTTTTATCGCTTGGAAATGGCATACCTTTAGTCTGCAGCTCCAGATCACTAGGTGGCCGATGCTCCGTTCTCATTGGCTAATTTAAAATTTTGCTTTTGCCGCCAAAATTTGTTCCACGTCATGGGAGTTCGGAGGCAGGAAGGTGTTTTTTGATGGTCACCTTCGCTGCAATTTTTTTTTCGTTTTCCTTTTCGATTTCTTTTTTAGTTGTTTTTAATATCTTTGTAAGTTCATATTATGTTGTTGCTTTTCAGGTTGTATACATGCTTTTTCACCGTTTTTTATACATTTTCAAACTTTCAGTTTTAAAATTTTTTACCGAAAATACTATATGTACTATATTCATATTTCGGTCCTAGTCCTAGTAATTTGTTATTATTTAGGTAATCGATTAATTAAAAGTTTATAAAAATAACTAATACTAACTTATGATTTTTTCGGATTAAAAAAAGTCAGCATATCTTATGTATTTGTAATGATAGTTTGAACTAGCACCCCTGCGTAGAAATGAATAGCAGCTGTTTCCAAAATTTATAGCTACTGGCCACTAGTTTTTAAGGAGTGGGAACTTAACTGAAGTGAACCCGGCTTCATTTTCATCTGAAGCCGGTCAAAAATCGGCTTCACTTTACCTTAATTCTGATCTGTACTGTGTACCACCTTAAGTGTGCATAGGATTTGGAGTAAATGATATCAGGAATTTTGACCTATTTGATGTATTTTCTTAAACACAGGTTTTCGTTCAGCTGAAATTTTAGTGAAAAATTAATTCACTTATACTTGTAGATTGTAGTTAAAATGATATATAATCATGTATTCAATGGAAAATATAAAGATAAAAATGTTAAAAACATTAAAATAACAAAAAAATAAAAAAAAGTGTCTTTTGCAGTTCAAACAGCCGTTGTCCCGACACATGGGATTACGGTAGCGAGTTCGTAGGCGGAGCCAAAAGCTGCCGCATTTTGATTGGCTGTTGGCTTTTAACCGCTAGGTGGCCCGATTCCGGGCCAGTAGCCCGATTCCGGGCTACCAGGTAGCCCGAAATCGGGCTACTAGCCCGGAATCGGGCTACAGGCCTGAAAACGGGCTACTGGAAGCCCGAAATCGGGCTAGTGGCCCGGAATCGGGCGACCAGGTAGCCCGGAATCGGGCTACTTGGGGGTAGCCCGATTCCGGGCCACTTTTGGGCGTTAATGTGCAACGCATCTACCGCGCTGCCTGGCTGGGAATAGGGAAGAGTGTCATACTCTTCCCTATTATGTACTCTTGCTATTATGTACTCTTGCTTTTATTTATTTCTCTCCTAATTCATAAGTTGTTTTTTGACATTTTTTCATATCAGCCCTTATTACTAAAAATTACGATTTTTCGACAGTTATACCTATCTGCGACAATGTTACTGAGAAGTTTTTATTTTGGCTTGCCGCGCTTATTAAAGGCAAATTTTAATTGTTCAATCAATCCCTTTATTTTGCCTGACCAATTAGCCAGTATAACGAATGATAATTAATCGATTGGTAATAAAAGATATGAATTAATTAATTGGTACTGTACTCTTGCTGGGACTAATTGGTACTACTAATTGGTACTACTTTACAGTTTTGATTAAATCAAACTAATGCCCGCTTCCCACTGCAGGTTTAAGGTTTAAGGTTTATGGTTTAAGGTTTAAAGTTTAAGGTTTAAGGTTTAACGTTTCATTCACACTGGCAGTTTAAGGTTTAACGACATTTGAATATTGTATATTCAATGGCTGGATGCAGAAGCTCCGCCTACACACAGCTCGGAGCTGATTGACAGAATACCTATACAAGCTCCGCCTACAGCTCGTAACTGATTGACTGAGTGGAGAAGCTCCGGCTACAGCTCGTAGCTGACTGGCTGAATCCTTTAACCTTAAACCAAAAAGTTGAAATTTTCAACATCGTTAAACCTTAAACCTTAAACCTATGCAGTGGGAATGTACAATATGCTCACTTCATTTTCTACGTTAAACCTTAAACCTTAAACCTGCAGTGGGAAGCGGGCATAAAGATAGCAATAGCAGCATAGCATGGACACACATTTCAACGGACCACATCATCACGGACGGACTATATGTACTCCATTTATTCATAGTCTAAATTCAGTAATTAAATGTTAAATTTTTAAAAACTAATTTTTCACACTGAACAACGCAAATATTATTTTTTCCAGAAAAAATACAGAAAATATTTTCTAAACTAGTTCCAAACATTTATTTTTTATTAAAATGGTTCAGTTTAACTAACAAAATATAAATATTAAGCTAAAAATGTACCCTACAGGTGCTCTACAAGTGCCCGGAGCACTTGTAAAAATTTGGGCTACAATTGTTACAAATGTGAAATAAAATCAAATCTCTGCAACAAAAACTGCTGATTATCTAACAAAATGTTACAAATTTGCAACACTTGTAACGTTTGTAACACCTGTAATCTCAGCAACAAAATTTAATAAAAAGTAACGTTAAAATTTCTACATTTGTAACAATTGTAGCATATAATTGTTACAATTGTATAACAATTTTAAATTTGAACACATGATTTATATAAATTATACACAAGCGTTACAAGGGCTACAATTGTAACAATTGTAGATTGAAAAATGGTGTGATAAGATTACAATTGTAGGAAATTCAGGAATTACAATTGTGACAAATATGTAACAATTGTAGATGTCTGCAACAAAATCTTACTTACAATTGTGACAATTGTAACAATTGTAGAACTGAGCAACAGGGCCCCAGGGGTCCTGGCACTGATCATTGATCAATGAATGAAATTTTTCCCCCTGTAATATATTTGCGTTGCATGATTACCATCAGTAATCAGTAATCAATAACATTCAATTCTGATATCGTTAAATTTTTATCAAAAATTTTGCTGCTTTTTCAAAAATCAAAAATGTCAAGGTCCGATTTTATGCTGATCTTAACGGCCCGTTAAAAGTTCTCCGTAAAAAAATTCAAATTTATAGAAACTGAAATTTTATAGAAATGTTCCGTTGAACTCAACGGGCCGGTACATTAATCGTTAGTCGCCACCCAGCAAACAAAAAACAACCCCGAAAAATATGCTTAGATTCTATACTTGTTTCGCAAACTAGCACTATGCCAATTTTCAGGCATAATGTCCACCCCTAATGGATAATAAAGCTAAGACAGTAATCACAGCTGAAGGTCATAAAATCTTATCTAACTCTGTCTAATAGGACTAAAAGATTAGCTATAAAAATTGACACGAAAATATCTTATAAATTCTATGCTTTCACCTTGAAAAACAAATTGAACAAAATGTAACGATTAATAAATTTGCAAATTGACTATAACAAAAAATAGAAAATGACTATAGCTACTATCAACAGTACATAACGGGAAGAGAATGACACTCTCTCCATTGGCCAGCTAGGCAGCATGGGGGATTCGTTGTATGGCCAAAAAAGGTCCAAAATGGGTCCTGCTATGTACCAAAATGGGCCCTGCAATGTGCCCAAACGGGCACATTCCCAAACGGGACTTTTGGACAAATGGGACCCCTTTGCAAAGCCATCACCCAGACACCCAATCAGCAGCCTCTTAGCTCCACCCCATTAAAGTGGCGCTCCGAGAAATTGCACGTACTTCAAAAGTTGTAATTTCTTACTTTGATAACTATATTCGAATTTAGCAAGGTGCGCACTATTAAAATGAGCATTTTTGCAAAAGGATTTGTCTCAATTCATTTTCTGTATGTCACGTGACTTGCTAAAACCCTAATCACGGGACACACATAATTCATCTCAAACTCTGCAGTTTTAGCCATCTATAGCTCATTTAAAAAGTTTTTCAACATAGAGGTCAATATTTTTTGTTTGTTTAATTTCCTTTCAAATTTTGAGTTATGACAATTTTTAACTTTTCATGCAACTTTTAGAACAAGTATCTCGCTTCAAAGTCCATTTATTTAAAAAATGAAAATTAGTCAGTTTCTTTGATTATTCCTATATATTATGTCAAACTTTTGTGTCTCAACTCAAAACATGCTATTTGGAATCTGTGTCCATGGGCAAAAAACCTTAGTTTTGTTATTAAAAAGTTGCTTGGCTTGTTGCATGTTTTTTTCTGGCCTAATGGCTTGATTCGACAGACGTTTGCTTCAACTATGTTTGTCCATTTATGAAAAATAATTTAGTTTTACTTCAGTTTTTTGCACACTTTTGGCTATTTTGCTCAAATTAGAAAAATATTCGCAAAAACGCAAATTTCATATTTTCGAACTAGTTCATTTTTTAATTTGAGTTACACATCGACTGCTGAACACCTTCTGAACAACTTTTCTTCAAAAACTATTCACTACTACCTACTTCTTCACTACTATCGATTTCGTCCCTGAAAAAATATTTGGCCTAAAAACCGATTCCCGGAGCGCAACCTTAAACTAACTTTCACTTAAATTTAAAGTAACTAAATTTGTATGCACAACAACACTGCAAAATGCTGAAAAGCGCTTGTATTGAAAGTTTGTAACCGTTAAGCATTATTAATACATACAATTATAACATGATCCTAACACACTTAATCATAGTTATTTAATAATTTAGCAATAAAAGTTTGTTCAGCGCTAACTTTGACTGTGAGGGAAATACAACCGGTCGAATTAAATTTTGATGACAGTTAGCTTGTAAAACAAAAAATAAAACTACAAGGCTCGGTTTACAAAAAGGCTTAGCTGTATTACATGAAACAGTGAACAAATTTGCACGTGTTTTAGGATTTTGTATCTGTATTATCCCTTATTCGACTTGCGCGAAATTTCAGTGAAACCCCTCGAAACCCTAACCTATAGTTATAGCCAAAATGGTATGAAAAATGTACAGTAACTACGTAAAAACATAGTGCAAAACGTGCTTGGAAAATACAATAAATTATAGTACCTATTTCTGTGCCAATTAGGTAAATTAGTAGCGAACAAATAAAAACAAGGAAGAACGTCAAAAGCTACGAAACGGGCTTGCAAATGGGGGCTCAAAAAATCAGCAAAACTGTCAAAACATAAATCAGCTTAATTCCATATTGCGGAAATAACTTATTTTTTGAGTCATTTTGTTGAAATCTCAAGACGATTTTTTGATTGAAAATAAATTAGTAAATTAAGTTGATATATGTGGAAATTACTTCCATAACGGTGATTCTGGAATGGAAGGCATCAATTTTGGTGCCGAAAAATTGTGTCAGTATTTTTAATGGCACAATTAAAAGCAGATGAAACTAGGGCTCTTTTCATGAATTAGATTATCCAGCTTAGATTAACTGAAGTCTGACCAAAAATTGCTGAACCCTAAGACAAAACAGGTGCATAAGTTTTGTGACTACATGCTGTACTCTTGATGCTTACAAATTGTTCTTTGCATAATGAAGTCGCGTGTTTCTTTGTGTCTCAAGATCCAGCAATTTTGTGGGTAGACTTTAGATTAACTTTCATACTCCGCAGTCATCATCTATGAAAGTTCATTCATTCAGATAAATTTCATAGATCTCATGTGATTCTAAGGGATTTTTAATATATATGTAACTAAAGAGCAATAAGATCAGAATAATTTTAATAACTTGATCAAAATCATCTATATTCGTTAATGTTTCAAACAATAAACAAAGCACAATAGAGCGTATTCAGAATATAATTTAATACAATAGATTACAGTTTACCTAATATGGGCCTTATAGTTTACTTAATATTTACCTATAAGTATATAAGTATTACGTGCTAAATACTTATCCTAAAAGCCATATATTATAAAGTCTTAAATAAAAAACATATATATATATATATATACATATATTATATATATATTATATATATATATATATATATATATATATATAAATATATATATATATATATATATACATATATTATATATATATTATATATATATACATAATTTTTTTTAGTTAATCAAAATAAATAAATTCTAACTTTTCCAACTTTTGCCGGTGTTAATACACTTCTGCGTAACACGAGTTGCTTCCACTTATATCACAATCAACAATCATTAAAAATCTGTCAAAAAATTGTATTAGAAAATAGAATAAGAGGCTCAGATAAGAAAATAAATATCTGAGAAGACCTCAAGATAAAAATAGCAGGGAACAATTCACTCTGATTAGGTAGAAAGAAGGGTTTTCACAAAAGTGAGTTTATTGTCAGAAAAGAAAGCAGCATTTGAGTTGAGCAGCTGCATTGGGTAGAAAATAGCGTGCACAGGCTTACAACAGAAAATTTGGTCCCCTAAAAAGTACCCAATCTTACCCAAAAAGAGTCCTAATTCAAATTTCCCGACTTTAGGACTTGCCGTCTAAATTGAGTCTTATATGTCGCTCACAGGTTGCCCACTATAGACTGCTTAAATCAACTTTTTTCCTCAATCTGCAGAGAAATTGACAGAACCCATAGTTGACGCCTAATTTTATTCGGACAAGCCCACCCCGTAAACCACCTATTATCTCAAACTGATCAAAGTATATCTACAGTTGGGATTTAGAAAGGTGTTAAAGCTCAACTTGAACATAGTCTGACCAAAATATTACTGGTCCACGAGACAAAAAGAAACACGCGACTACATTATATAAAGAACTTCCTAATGAGAGCATCAAGAGTACAGCTGTAGTCACAAAACTAGCCACGGCTTTGCCTCAGGGTTCAGCAATTTCTGGTTAGACTTAAGTTTTAGCTGAAACTCGTATGAAATATCGTATGAAATAAACTCTGAGTTTTTCACCACAATGTTATTTTTTATTCAAGAAAATTTGAACAAACCTTTCTCTGTTGAATAGACAGATGATGCCCCAATTTGAAAGAATGAAAGAAATGGAGGCGCCGGGAATCGAACCCGGGCCGCCTGCTTCGAAGTCAAGCATGCTAACCAGTACACGACAGCCCCCGAGTCTCAGAGGCCCCAATTCTCATTTACAACATCTCTTCGTCTAAACTTAAACACCTTTCTAAATGTGTTTATGCATCCTACTAGTAATACAACACAATGCAAAATATGGAATTTTATTGATTATTACACAATTAAGCTAACATTAACAATCACTACAATTATTTGTACCTAAAACAGCACAAAATGTAATAAATTTTTAACCACTAAGTAATTACTGGCGAACAAATTAATCCTATAAATGGAATAAATTAATTTTTATAAATATATTTCACAATTTAATAGTGGACAAAAAGGCACCCAAATCTCAATCGACTGTACACATATATACCTCAAGCCACATATACTATAAATATGAGTATTCCTAACTGGTGAAATGATTAATTCATATTTTGCCGATATACGGCTGTAAATATGAATCAATCGTTAACGTCCAAAATTCAATCCATTTTCCAATCAAAGGATCACATCCCGAAACCCCCGGTGACTTCAAGACAGGCTCCAGTTATGTAACTACTCAAATCCGAGCCCAAAAACAAACAGGCATTGGCTATTTCTTCAGGCCGACCAAACCGACCGAGCGGAGTCAATTGTTTCAAAATATCGACCATATCTGAAACAAAAGAGGCTCGATTCAAGACCCGTTCATACTTGTCCTTATTTTTGTCCCTATCGTTTTGTCCTTAAGCGTTTCCAAATATATTAAATGGCCTATTTTTGCACGAAGAAATTGAGGTCAAGACTAGTGACTAGTTAGTATACAGGAAATTAGACGAAGCGCTCTCTTTCATTTCTTCACAGCAGATGACCTAATTTTGTCCTTGTCCCTATCCCTGAGTCCTTAAGGACAAAATATATGAACCGGGCTTCTTAGTTACAGCCGTTTGTCCGTTCAGCTGACAATGTGAGCAAATCTTGCCATCAGATTATCTCATATTATAGGTGGCTCGTTTCGCATTTTTGCCAACTGATCGGAGAGACGGTTTTAGGTATGAATCCACTCTATATTACACGTACTATGATTGTTCTATTGGAACGCGACTGTGTTCTGATCGGTTAAAATTCTTATCTCTGGTATCATGCAGCGATAAGCCTCCGAAAAAGTTCAAAATTCTCGTCTAATGAAGACTTCTCTAAGCATACATAGTAGCATTTTTCAGGTACTTTCATTTTTTCAGCCACTGCAAACCATCACAAAGCGTTTACGTCTTGTCCAAAATAGTCAAAAAACATACAAACAAAAAACTAAAAAACACAGAAAAAACAAAAAACGGTTCTCACGTTCAGGCACGCCTTTGGTCATGCTGGTCTGTATATATCCGGGCAGAATGGCGTTACATCGAATGTTGTGTCGGCCTAACTCTCTAGCCACTGTTTTCGTTAATCCAATTAGTCCGGCCTTAGCGGCGGCGTAATTTGATTGGCCAAAATTTCCCGTCTTTCCCACGATACTGCTGATATTAATAATACTGCCCCCGGCGGTGTTGGGATCTTCGATCATGGCTCGCGAAAAGATTTGGCTCATCAGAAAGGGGCCCTTTAGATTCGTCGCGTTCACCTGAAATGGAGGGCCCAATCCTTTACCGGATTTTTCTTCAATCTGAGGTTTACGTTTAAGAGATTAAACGGTTTACAGAAATTAAAATAAGTTAACTCCTTAATTTTAGTCCGAACTCCGAACCCATTCCTAAACAAACGCTGAATTAAACGCATTCAACATGCACGCATTACATTAGCGTGCATAGTTAAGTCCGTTTAGTCTGACTTAAAAGCGGTGCGTTAAAAAAGCACATAAAACCCACTCATACAATATGTATGAGGGGGGGAGATGGGGGGGACCCCCCCAAAATCGAGGACCCGGGGGGGAGGGTCCCCAAAATTTGGGCAAAATTTAGAAAAAATGGCACTTTTTGGCGAAATTTTTAGAAAATTTTGCAAAATTTAGGGTATTTTTGGTCGATCTGGGGAGGGAGGGTCCCCAAAATTTGGCCGGAGAGGCCCCCCCAAAATTTTGACCCCGTTACATGTATGAACCCACTAACATAAACACATAAATACTTGGCTATTTAAATTATTTGACTTCAAAGACGACGCCATGAAATATTGGCAAAACTAATCAGTTAATCTCAGCTAATCAAATCAGATCAAATCAAATCAAATCAAATCAAATCGAATGAAATCAAATCAAATAAAATCAAATCAAATCAATCAAATCTAATCCCTTTAATCCCCTCCATTGGATTACCCAGTCCCACTGTTCCTCAGTCATTTTGTGCAGCGACTTGTCCATGACAATGCCCGCGCAGTTGACCACCACGGCGGGGGGGCGCTCGTAGGTGGTGGTGCAGAAGTGGAGCAGTTGCTCGATCAAGTCTCGACTGGTCACGTCACACTGCACCACCTGGTGCTTCACATTCCCGTCGCCTGAAACTAAACGGGGGCTTGACTCAGGACCAATTCCTAAAGTGGATTAAACGGATTAGATTAGAATTGGTTTTGTTAATAACTCCTGACATCAACAAGGAATTTATATAAAATTTGCCACAGCAAACGTATGTAACACTTTCCGCTTGTGTACAAAATTTCGTACGTTTATCTCAGCATTGAGATTTACTTATTAGGCAAATGAATTTTAATCTAATCCGTTTAATCCATTTTAGGAATTGGCCCTCAGTCATGAGCACTGGGCTAGGGGTCTGGGGTGTACAGGGGTAGTGTCGGTGTGCGGCCGTCATTTACCGGTTAAATTCAACCGGCCCGCCTGCCACATTCGACCGATCGACCACATTCAGCCGGCATAACATATATAAGTTACATAAGTTAAGCTGAAATGACACTCTGGATTTGGATGATTTTGTTTTTTCTAAAATTTCTGCCAGCCGGCCGGCGTCTTATGCGGCCGGTAACAAGCACTCTGGGGGTCTTGGACTCAGACTGTCGGGGGAAGAAGCCCCTCTCAGTCTTGACCTGTATATAAGAATAAGCCACGGTCCTAGGTGCTGAGAGAAACAAGTCTTGCTAATAAACCTTTCCGCTGAAAGCAAAGCCGAGAAATCGCAACAATTAAACATTTTGCAAAAACATTAAAATTTTCCCAAACAACATTTAGT
Organism: Trissonchulus sp. WLG1_4; assembly: GCA_030248245.1. NCBI lineage: Eukaryota > Metazoa > Nematoda > Enoplea > Enoplida > Ironidae > Trissonchulus > Trissonchulus sp. WLG1_4. The sequence continues at coordinate 48,049 of JASANF010011140.1, forward strand.
TCAAGTCCCCCAAACGTCAACACGAGCCTCCCTCTCCAGAAACAAATCAGAAACAATCCCCCCGAAAATTTCAGAAAATCCTTGACTAGTCCCCCCAAGACTGAGGTACCTTGAGGTGTGCACATGTATGTCCATGAGGAACCAACACAATTCGCGTGCTTTTCCAAAATACATGTATTTTAGAATTTTGAATGTGTTAGTTTGTGATTCAAAGTCCTCTAAAGTTAAATGTGTTTAGTTTTGTCTTTAGATCCAGCAATTTTTGGTCAAACTTCAGTGGCTCAGGGCCACCCATGATAATGATATTGACTTGACAAACAGACAGTTTCGTATCCAAGCAAAAAAATACCGGTAAATGAAGCCAGAGCATTTTCACAGTTTTTCTTATTCACATCTACCATGACCACGCTGGCCCCCTCTTTGGCGAATTTCTCACTGATCGCGCGACCTATGCCCCCGCCAGCTCCTATAAATAAAAAGACACTAAAAAGGGATCGGAAGGGGGGTCCTAAAAATTTTACAAAAGCAAAAGTGGGTAACAAACTGGGTAGAAATGGAAATTATTTTTAATTCTGATAAATGGAAATGAAATTTTGCAAAACTTTGGGTATTTTTGGCGGATCAGGGGTCGAGGTTGCGCGAAACTTGGCCGGAGAGGCCCCCCAAAATATGACTCCTTTACATGTGTAATCCGAGCATTAGTCTCACTAATAAAATCTAAACTGATCAACCTATCAAAACGCAGTCTTCGAAGAGTCAATAAGACTCACACACTTACCACTAAGGTGCATCACATAAACACCGACTTAGCTAAATAACATTACTATATAACTATGTCGTCCATTTCTACCACAGCGAACAAGTGAAAAAAAATAAACATGCTGCATAGCTTCCAGCATACCTGTAACCAGTGCCAGTTTGTTTTTCAGCATGTTGAGCAACTATGTAATGGAAATGATGTCAAGTTATGACACTTCTGACGCAGCTTTCAGCCAGAAATCATAACCAGGGGCTGCCTTGGAGTCAATAGGCTGCAAAAGAACTTTAGACCGAACCCATCAATGAGACCGTACATGTATGAGGGGGATATGGGGGACCCCCCCAAACCGAGGGGCCGGTGGGGAGGGTCCCCAAAATTCGGGCAAAATTTAATAAAGATGGCACCTTTTTTGGGAAAATTTTTACAAAATTTCGCAACATTTAGGGTAATTTTGGTCGATCAGGAGGGGAGGGCCCCCAAAATTTGGCCAGAGAGGCCCCCCCAAAATTTTGACCCCTTTACATGTATGCTAAAACTAAACATTAAAACTAAGATCAAATATATAAAACACGGTACTTCAGCGCAAGTTCAATCATCGAGAACATAATCATCAACTGGGGTAGTTGCACCACCTTACAAATCCTACAATTGTAACAATTGTAAGTGCAGAATCAGGTGATTCGTTACGAATTCATTATATAATTTCATTACGAATCAACTGATTTTCCACTTACAATTGTTACAATTGTAAGATTTGTAAGTTGGTGCAACGACCCCGCAAAAATTGGTCGCAAAAATCATGCCAATTGGTGCGTTCTACTTCTAGCTGTAAGCAATATGTAGACAATCAATCTGCACTTATAATTCGTATTTCTCTGACACTAACCGATTCTGAAAACTCACTTCGGTTCGGTTAGTTCACACCGCAGAAATAATTGAAATATACGGACCAATGAAAAGTATATAAGCATCTTTCAATAAGTATTTTGATTGCTTTAAATATGTACCTATTAGCCAATCATCATCAAACCCACATGTACATGGGGGGGGTTCGGCGGTACGCCCCCCCCCCCGATTTGAGAATTCGGAACAAGCCCCCCCCCAGCGTTTTTTTTTGGGCCAAACTGGTGGCCATGGCCACTAAAATTATGGATTGGCCACTAAAAAATTTGGGCTGGTGGCCAATCTGGCCACCAAAAATTGAAGTTTAAAATGAAGAATGTGTTTCAAAATTAAAAAAATCGCCTGGCTTCCAAGGGCCCTCGCCCCCAAACGGACCAAAACGAAACCAAAGGTTCTATTAGACATTAATTGTACGTGTAAATTATAGAGCAACACAATTTCTGTTTTGTAGTGAGAAAGCTTTCGTTTCATCAAAATTTAGTTGAAACTGATGAAAGGGACTTATTCTATATCAGGGGCGGATCTAGGGGTGGGGGGACGGCGCTGAGGCCGCCCCACTCTCTGAATTTTTTCCCGAAGTTTTTTTTTGTTTTTTCGAAAGTGAAATTGTAAACAAGGGCCCCCTCCTTTGGTCTTTATTGCCCGGTCGAAAAAAATTTCCGATACGTCTCCAGTTGACCAAATTTGTCCTGAAAATGAAAAAATTCGCTTTGTTGTTTTGTTGTTGTTTGAAATTGTTGAAAAAAAATTGTTTTCCGGGTTGCTGCCGCCCCCATAACCCTGCAACGTTGAGGCAGTGTCTTGCCATCCATGATTATTTTTGTTCATCAAAGCCGATGCATATTTATATACACGAGTGTACATTATGCTGTATTTCCTTGTGTAATACACTGTGATGTGACATTGTCCTTTCGATTTACCTTTCCTGTCTGCTAAAAAAATTTCTGATACGTCTCAAATTCACCAAATTCGACCAATCAACCAAAAAATTTTCTGCTATTTTTTTCTGGATGGTGGTGGGTTTGTCTTTCATGACAGCATATGTGCAGTATGTGTACATGAGTGCATTGTCTATTTACAGTTTAGTGTATAATATATATACAGTAAACTTCGTAAACTTTCCAAATTTGCTAGCTTGTGGAAGCTGGACGGCCTCTAGGTTAGGTAACTTTCAGTGTTTTAACTCAGTAAATTTTTAACGCATCTTTCAAATTGGCCACTAAATTTTTTCATTGGCCACTAAAATTTTGGGCCTAGTGGCCAGCTGGCCACCAAGAAAAAAATGAAAAAATAAACCCTGCCCCCCCCACCTGTTTCGTGCTAAAAAAGGGCCCGACAACTTAAAAATTGCACCAGATCGCTGTAAAATGCCTCAAAAATGACCAAAACGCCGAAAATATCCCCATTTTGCAAACAATTTCTCATTTTAAGGCAGAAATTTCATTTTTTTGCGTTTCTATCAGTTCAAGCCTTCCAACCATCGGGACAAGCCCCCCCCCTTGTATTTCCAACAATCGGGGATAAGCCCCCCCCAGACCGAAGACCCCGTGTACATGTATGCTGAAGACGGTGTTATCTTTTTCAATTTTTTTTTAATTTCCTATTTTCTGAAATCTGTAGATGAACTCAAAGTTTTACCAATTCAAAAATAATGAATAAGTTCTGAAACATTTATTTCTGCAAAGTGGGATCCTAGCAATCTGGACTTTTCCTGTTATCCCGCCCCCCGTCCGTTCCTAAGATCCCTTTCAGTCTAACATTTATTGAACCAATATTTTTTGATTTTGGTACCAATGGACTTCTCTTGACCTTAGTTTTATTTACCATTGTAAAATAATCCCAAACAAAACGGTCTGTTTCTAAAATCTCCCTGTAACTCGTAGGATCAAAAATACGCATTTAAAAACCTTGAAAAAAATTAAATTCCCAGTGTTTAGCGCTGGGATACAAAACGCTTGTTTTCAGAAGACAGCCTCCAACTCAGTCAAAAATAAAGCATTTTAAAAACTAAAAATTTTCAAATTTAAATTTAAAAAGTACTTTTAAATTCCATCCCGAGGTCAAGGGGAGTCCACTGGCAGTAAATTTCAAATTTCGACTGAGGGAACACCAGAAAAGACCTGCCAGCAGTCTTTACATCCAAAAAACAACCTATGAGTAAGTAGGTTCGATGCAAAAAAAGTTGACACAAAAGCAAATAGAGAAAAACTACTAAAAGAACAGTCAAGAAAATGTAATAAACCATTTATTATATTAACAAAACAAATATATGTATATTATACATACAATTTCAAAGGAATAATACAAATAATAAGTGTTATCCTCATCATTCCCGATCTAGCTTAATCAAACCATCGAAATGAGGCTAGTCTTGTCCGAAAAATACACACAGACTTTTAGAGAAGGTTTGCCCCCCGTTTGACCAAAAACGTCTAATTTGGTCCCCCAATCGCAATCTCAGTCCGCCACAGCTAAAAACTTTTTCCTTGCCTGCCTGCTCTCACGTCACGGTCCCACGACCATAGACCCGCACGGCCGCTGGCCCGCCCGGCCGCCGCAGGGCCGAGGCCTCCGGAGAAAATTCCCCCCGGCCCCCCCGGCCCCCCAAAAGGGCTCTGCCGCTGGCCGGCCACACACAACGGCCCCACCCCCCCCCCCCCCCCTCTGCACGAAAAACAAACCCCCCCCCCAAATAAGTTTTATTTTTTAACAACAATCTCGGAACTGTGGCTCGTATGTCTTTTTTATGTTTTAGCAAATTTAGTATCAATACTGCTTAAAAGATTTATACATAAAAATTCCGTTTTTCACTATAAATCTGTTGCTGACTTTGATCCACCTCTACCCTCCCATCCCCCATAAAATTTGCCTCAAAATACGCCACCAAAAACCACAACATTCAATCATAGATACAGCTTAACCAGTTCATCGCTAACAGCAGCGGGCGTCATGATTCCCAGATCAGTGAACAGCAGCCGGATATAGCTGGGCGGGGTATAATCCACTAGCGGATGTTCCGGTTCCAGGTCTGACTCCGCCCGCAGCAGGGACGCCGGAAACTTGAATCCAAGCGGGATGTCGCGCTGATTGAGCGGATACTCTTTCACAAACTTCACACTTTCTGCCATGGCATAGACCGGCTTGTTCATCTGCTTGGCACACATGGCAATGGCGAGGGTGCCAATTTTGTTGATCACCCCCCCGTTCTCCACCACCCCCTCTGCGCCCACCAAAACCAGATCCACCTGAAACGGCCAAACGACCAATCAAAATGCAGCTCGCCGCGAAGCCAATGAACCACGCAGGCTTGCCGTCGTGCAAGGCTACGCACATGAACATATAAACTAAATAAATAATTTTAATATTAAATAAATAAATAAAGTTTAAACAGAGTTGACAAAAATATATTTGCTTTAGGCTCGATTCTTACTTACAACCGTATGTCCGTTCAGCCGGCAGAATGACGTCACTAGCAGCCTAGTGCAGTAGATCAGCCAGCGCCTGTGACGTCATTATTTCGTCATTTTGTAGGCTGAACGGACATACGGCTGTAAGTATGAATCGAGCCTAATAATAATAACTAATACCTCAATTTGACGTCAATTACAAAATTTGGTGCATTTGGGATAAACGGTGCGGATTTGGTGTATTGGAGATGCAAAGTTATAAACTACTAATGGAGTACGAATGCCTAAAATCCATTTTTAATAGCTTACAATACATTTGTTTCCAAGCAGCTCTGCCGCCATGAGGCTGATAAAAAAACTACAATACACAAAGAAACCCCTAATGGAAGTCGAATCATGCTTCCAGCCGTATTATCCGATCAGCCGGCAAAACTACGCAATAATTACGCCACCGACCAAATAAAGTGCACTATAAGAACAGCTTGAAGCGTACGCTATTCTCAATTTCACCGACAAAACAGTCCTACAGCTCCAAGCCTAAATCTATCCTTATCTTCCCAGTAGTTGCTACATCCACCCCCTACTTTTTCCAAGACATAGGCCACGGCGCTATCCAATATGACGGTGACCCGATGTCCCATCTTGCGCAGTCTCTCCGCCATCTGACGTCCGGTGTAGTCGGGCGCGGACTCGGTCACATAGACGTGTAGGCGACAGCCAGTCTGGGCCGACAACTGTAGGGCCTCCAGGACTACGCGCGAAAAGGAGTGGGTCAGAATAACTGAGCCGTCGCGAATGAACTGTTGGCTGGATTTGGCTATTTTCTCCCTGGATAAAATTAAATTGAATTACTTTTTACTATTTAATTAATTGACAAACAAAAGTATTTGACATAGGGATTTTGACAGAACGAAACCGCAATCGAACCGGACCTGGGATCGGGATGCCTCACTGATTTTAATCAACTGTCTTAAATAATCTTAATAGCTTTCTTAAGTCTTAAATAATAATAGTTTTGTTAAGTTAAAATGAATAAAATAATCTAAAAACTTTAATCATTTAATTGGAACGTCCCCTAGTTTCTTTCGTATAAATTATCATTACAGCTTTTCTAGAAAAAAATAAAAAACTTTGAACAAAAGACAAAACTATATGAAACTAATATTCAAAAAATTATCAAAAAATATAGAAAATCCACAATTAATGGATAGTCTATTTCACTTGAACGAGCTCGAGCATGTGTTAAAGATAGGCCAGGTTTTGAGCACTAAATTTTTGTTTTGGGCTTAGGCTTAAGCTCCGGCTCAGTTTTAGACTAAAGGCCTATTCCTTTACCGGATTAAAGGGTTAATTATAATCTGACTAAACGGTTTAAAAAATAAGCTTACAAATGCCATTCCAAAACCTCCGATAAACGACAAACTTTAGCGCGCTGCTTTTAGTGGACAAAGATACTGCCAATTAACGATTTTATCCCCTTTCACCCGGATTTGGGAAAGGTCAACTAAAATAGCCGACTTCTTCACTCTTGTCTTTGCTCTTCTCCACACCGAAAAAAATCCACCCCCTTCCCCCTAAGCTAAGCCTTAGGCGATCCAAATAAACATAAAAAACCACTGCTATTTCTTGCTTCCAATGACGAGATTTGCACTAGCTCATTCAGAGGAACTAGTAGACGCACGTATCAATCCCTGGGGCCGGTTGCTCAGCTTTACAAGTCTTACAACAATAATTGTAACAATGCAAAATCAGGTGATTCGTAATGAATTTATATGATGAAATCGTAACGAATCACCCGATTTTGCACTTATAATTATTTCTTACACCATTGTAAGACTTGTGAAGTTGAGCAACAGGCCCCTGACCCACCTAGCGCCCCGCACCCTCTCAATGAACAGCCGTCCCCGTTCCAGCAGCACTTTCCGGCACTCATTGAAGTCGGGCTGGTCCAGTGCGGCGAGCGTGATGAATCGTCTGAACAGTTCACTGGCTGAGCTGAGGGAGGTGGTCGAGTGATCTGTGGCCAGCATCGAGCAAACCGACACCGACAGCTCGTCGTTTAGGCCCGCTAGGGTTTCTGGCAAACAAGACGAACAGGGGGGGATTAGAGGGATTAGAGGATTAAGTGGATTAGGGGATTAAGCAAATTAGTAGACTTACCATGGCACCAAATTAGTTACACTGAAGTCTGAGCTTGAGCTAAACTCCGGTTAAACCGATTTTGCTAAATCGCAGCTACAGGTACATAACGTAGTGTCAGCCTGAGCGCCGACTGTACTAAAATTTATACACTTTGTGCACGGTAATCGATTTAAGGAAATTGAGTCTGGGCTTGATCAGTTTAAGCTAAATCTTTGTTCCTCAGATAGACGGCTAGGGTGAATTGAAATTTATACGTGACTCCCCAAGATTCGCCACCCCGATCCCGGCTTCAAAAATACTAAAAAAAACACCTGCTCTGCTGCGCTTGACGACTTCGTAGAGTGTTTCGATGGCCGCGACAGCTGGCGACTTGTTCGGGTCAGACTTCAGCAGACCGCTAAAAAATTGCTCCACCGCACGACTGTCCATACTGAGCCTGAAATTGAAAAAATGACTGCTTGCAAACAAAAAACTCGAAATTTAGAGTCGAAAAACTCTTCGGCGTAACATAAAGTCGGTTTTTTCAGCGGACGAAAAACTTTTTTGATACGTTTACAGGTTGAAAAAATCTGCCCAAAAATTTCAGAACAATTTTCAGTCCCTTTTCCTCGAAATTCACGATTCACTCCTGAGTTTATCTCACCTAAATACAGTACAGTTTATTGCTCCGAGTTGCTACTAAAATTTGGCATAGGACAACCTAACATTAATAAGAAAAAACTTATGAGGATCTATGCTGTTTCAGTTTCAGGTGTTCGTATGGCAGTTTATTAATTTAACCTGCAAAACTCAATTACAGTTACAGACCCGGTTCATACTCGTCCTTGTCCCTATAGTTTTGTGCTTAACCGATTCTAAGAAACCTGCCCAGCCAAATCAGTCAACTTTTTACTTTTGCGCCAAAGCCAGCCAATTGAAAGCGATATTCCGTAAACAAAAAGTCAGCCTGTGTGAACACTTTTGCAAAAGTAAAAAGCATAAAGTAAAAAGTATGTCTGTGCGAACCGGGCCTAATGGCTACCAGCAGGCACGATCCTAATTATCACGATATTTTCGCCAACTTGTCGGCTGTACGTATGACTCTATTCGTGAAAAAAACCCGCTTTTACTATCAAACACAGTTCACGGAACAAAACTTGCGTAAATAGCCACAGATGAAGCAGTCAAAAATTGATAAACTTTTACTGAAACACATAACGTAATCATGTAACAGTGAAAACAGAAAACGATTAAATAAAATTTACTTAATATTATAACAATCATACAAGTAATTGCAATTAATAAACAATAATATAGCATGCATTATCAAAAAGCTACCAAACCTACTTCTAAAATACACTGATAAATACAAATACAACCAAAAACTACAGTACAACCACTTTTCAAAAAGCATTAATAACTAAATTTGGTCGGTTTTTTTACCGTCCTCACTCCTCAGCTATAGATTCGCTCGGAAACGACTCGAGCTGTCCTTAGCCTAAGAAGGCCAAGAGGATCACCCGTGGCTTGCCAGCAGGCGTTATTAGTTAACATATTAATAACAGTTTAGATGTGTATGTGTTCGCCTGGCTGTGGGGGGCCACAAAGTAAATTTGGTGGGTGGACGTGGAACTATCGTACAATTTCAACTGAAAATTTTAAACATAAATCAAATATGAATTGTAAAGTAAAAAACCCAATCTACTGCGCAGGTAAATCTATAAAGACACTGCGTGGTTCGTCAAAACCCCCAAATAGTTTCAACTGAAACTCATGCACGCACCCTGTGTTTATGGAAATAATAAGTTTCAAGTGATACTTACTAATAACAAGCAAATTACAGGACACATTATTAATATTCTACGCAATTTAACTCAACAATTTTTATAATTTTTACGAGTATTGTTATTAAAACACAATAATATATACTCGTTCTTATCGTAACCTCTATTTCAAAAACCATATTCACTTATTTTATTTCAGAATTCATTTGGGGAAAAAGCGGAGAATCGAGTATTGAGTCTTGACAATGTGCAAGTCTGTCTATATTAAAAATATGACATTGAAACTATTAATCCTTGTACACATTTCATTGTACTTCTATTTCCGTTTATCTTATCCATACGACACAACCAGCTAAACAAGATCATGCCAATCTTCCACAAAAGTGATCAATCAAAAAGACAACTAAATTGAGCCTAATAGAATAATTCATTTGCGTAGACAGTCGACGGCCTTTTTGGCAGCGTCGTCCAGATCGGCAGCCGTGATGATGGGAAGCCCGCTGTCCGCCAGCGATTTGCGAGCCTGGTCCACGTTTGTGCCTATACAAAAAAAGCAGTTCCAACTCCTTGTCCTGGTTTCTGTCCTTTCGTCCTTATCTCAGTCCCTTTGTCCTGGTTTCTGTCCTTTCGTCCTCGTCTCAGTCCCTTTGTCCT
>JASANF010011142.1:0-60070 GCA_030248245.1 Trissonchulus sp. WLG1_4
AAAGCAAGTAAAACACTTTTTCCTTAGTTTAGCACCCTAATAATCCCTTTACTTGTACTTTTATCACGTTAAGCGTTTTAAGACAATTTAGTGTTTCACTAGTCAAACGGTTTAGGGATATAAACTACATAGCTGTTAAATGAGCTTATTAGTTCTATCAGGTAGTTTCCTAAGCGTCTAACGATGTTTGCAGCTACACCTTGAATTAATTCATATTCTATTTGACCAGAACAGAACATCAACAGAACAAATCTAATCTAATCTTATGAAGAAATAAATAATTTAAAGATAAATAAACCAAATGAGTAAATTAGCCTTTATTAATTTGCAACCTGCTACAGATCGATAGGAAAACACAGTACCAGACGTACTCTACCAGAATAAGCATTAAGCATATACAAGAAATAGTGAAAAACAACTCTCTCTCATAGGTCATTTGGCGCTGTCACGGTAATTAGAACGGCAATCAATCATGACAGGTCGTGCAATTGACTGATCCTATTAGCTCAGTCGCATAATAAATCAAGCTAAACTACAGCACTAACTGCGCCATATAATGCATATGCTAATGCTGTATATGTTATATAGTACTTATGTAATACACACTATTATGCATTAGGATTGAAGAGTAAAGGAGTACAGAGTAAAGAGTAAAGGATAAACTACATAATTTTCGATCTAACTATCGATCAACTAAAAATATTAAAACGTCTCTCACTGAACCCGAGCGTCCTCTGGCCAAAAACTGATCAGACGCGACACGGAAATATTGCTACATATACACTGTATGTCCCTTTTGTCGTCGTTCACAATTGGTGTTCAACTTTATGCTCTGTATCAACTTTATGCTTGTATGAATGAATTGTTCTTTTCGAATGAAATAGAACATCGTGTTGAAAAATTTATTACGCATTTATCTTACACCATGAATATATAATGACCCTAGACTGTTACTAGAGAGGGCGTGGCTCTTGTATACAGACATTGTATATACTTATGTACTATGTAGCTACAAGCCTGGTAAAAAAACAAAAGCTATAATATATGAAACGGGATTATACTTAAACGTATTTAGTTAATACCACTGCATAAAGCCTGTTTCACACGGGGTGGATTTTCAAGGGGATCCCCTTGCGTCCCCCACGCGTCTCCGGGGACGCACGAGAATGCGTGGGAACGCAGGGGGATCCCCTTGGGGACGCATGGGGACGCGTGGGCAGGCAGGGGGATCCCCATGGAGAATTTTGCTTATCGCTCTCCGAGCGTCTTTTCAAGGGGATCCACATGTAGTGGCCAATCAAATAAGATCACGTGAGTCACAAAATTTCACACGATGCTTGAATTTTCAGTTATTAAAGTTTTCCCATGCCATTATCACTATTTTTATACATGTATACACGTTACGGTGCTTATACAACACGTATAGACATGAACTTTATACCAATACTGTGTTAAAATTCAATAGAATATAAAAATTCAAATTTTTAATTAAGATGTATATAGGTATATATAACATATCTTATAATATATGTATAATTAATTCTGTGCAACTTTTGTGGCTGTTAAAATAGTAAAAAAATCAATATAAATCCACCACAACAATGCTACGTACAGGGAAGGCATTTTTAAAATCCCCGCGCGAATCTGCCTCGTGTGAACGGCTTTCCCCAAGGGGATCCCCATGGGAATCCCCGAGGGGATCCACATGCGTCCCCACGCGTCCCCAGCAACATCCCCTTGCGTCCCCTCGGGGATCCCCGTGGGGACGTGTGGGGAAAATCCCCCTGAAAATCCCCCTCGTGTGAAACAGGCTTAAAACAAACGTAAAGTAGCAACTTGGTTAACTTGATGAAAATCCGAGTATATACTACTTCAGCGTAATTAATTCAATTATGATCTGTGTTACGGCTTGGGAATAAAAAAACTAAGTCTGATCCCTTACGGTGGTAGTTCCATAATCGCAGTGACCCTTTTTTCAGACAGATCTATAAACTATGAGTAAAGAGACTATGAATTTCTTGAACTACACCATAAAAAACCCGGAGCATTTTTCATTTGGTGTAAAATACCATGGCTAGGACTAGCTACTTAGTTGGCTTACTAAACTGTAAGCCAGTGGAGTAGCTAGTCTTAACTTGGGATGTTATCAGTGATCAAAACGTGAGAGTAGACAGTTTTGAGTCTTGATTCGAAAAATTGTAGCCATTTTATTCCTGCTTTATATACTGATTGCTCTGAAAAAGAGCTTTGAAAAAACCTCATGTAAAACAAACTGCGATTCTGGAGCTACCACCGTAAGTCCGATTTTACACAAGACAGTTTAGTCTTTCAGTAAGTCAAGCTGCCCATATTTGACTTTCAGAAAAAAGCTGGTTACCACCAACAATCATAAGTTATATATTACTTGGCAATGCGCCAACAGGAACAGCTAATACAAAATTTTGATGAATGAACATCCAGAATTCCAGTCCAAGTCATATGACGGAGGAAAAAAATCATAAAAGCCTAAGCCCCGCCACAGAGCTGGATAGAGTCAAGACTCAAGCTTGTTGGACCTCAAAAAATCCAGTAGTCAATATTATATAAGCGGAGAAAAGCGTGCAGTTAGCTTGGCTAGGGGCCAATCTGGGATTGGGGAAAAAAGCACAACACACAAAAGTACACAAAACACACACACTCACACTGTGCACCAAAAATTTAACTCACTTTTTTGCCACGCCCTACAAGGCCAAAGCCTGCTATACTAACTGAAAACAAGGCAGACTCGCGCAAGTGGCAAAAAAGTTAAAAGCGTGGAGAAAATTTTGCAGATCTATATATATACTGTATATGGTCTTAGATGAATCCTTGTGTGAGGAACATTTTGTGGTTAAAAGCGAAAGAAGCTACGAGGATTCTATTTTTTAGCTTCATTTTAGCAGAGCAAAATAATCTAGAATGAAATGAAGAACTCCAGTGTCTATGTAGCTAAAGTTAGTATATAACTTTTTCAGAGGCCTCAGTTCAAAGATGACACCATCAAGCCATAGCCAAATTTTCCAGAAATGTGCCGTTTTTACCAAATTTTGTCCAAATTCCGTCAACCCCCCCCCTCGGATTCTCAATTTAGCGGGTATTCCCCTCATAAATGTATGACTGTAACTGTACATTATTGTATGCTCGCTTGCTAGTTCCTACAAGTTTTGCCATCTGATCTAACACGCTCGTACGTACATATTTTGTTTATGCCTGCTTTCCATGGCAGATTTTGGGTTCAAAATTAACAAAGACCATGCTAACAACGTATAGTCCACAGACACATTCACTTTCCCACTACTTAACCCTCAGGTTTAACTATAATACGGGGTGTCAGGTAAGGATTAGTTCTAAGGATTCAAATCGGGTCAACCCAGACAACAGAAGTTCCCGCGCGCTCTGAACAGAGCAATAAAACAAACGAAGACAGATCAAAACACATGATTGAGAATAGGCGCGACTTGTGTGTGCATTTTTGTGCGAATTAAACTTGCGCAATAACATAACAATCATTATCATACTGACAAATGAACTCTCAAATTTCTCATCATTAAAAATACCACGGGCCAAAAAAACATGCAAAACTTCACGTTGAAATTCGCCGCCGGCTAGGCAGCACAATGATATAGTAAAATTGAAAATAATAGCGTTTAAAAAGCAGCCAAACAAAAAGCCCAGATGATTAAAACAGGTTTCAGAATCAGTATCAAAAGTATCACACATCAAAAAAGCCACAGGGTAGATTTTGTTATGACATTTTTCAGGCATAAATGTGCATAATTTATGCGTTTAGCAGCCACCAGGATTGTTAACAACAGATCCGTATCGTGATTTCCACTGAGAAAAAAAGAACGTATATAATATGTTGAAAATGAAAAATGGAAAGGGTATATAAATGGAAATGTTTTTGGCTCAGTTGCATAAAACTGAGTTAACTAATAAGATCCGTATGCGTCACTACGGGTCTTATCCAAAATCGGATTTATCGGATTAGATTTAACTTTATTTCGTCAATAACGCAGCGCCAGTTAAACGTAATCAATTGAAACTTGGCACACACCGAAGTACTGTACGTCAGCCATATGGGGCAAAATTTTAGCCGGCTATTTTCATTTTGTACTGCGCTATTAGAAAAATTAATTTAAATCTAATCCGTTAAATCTAATTTTGGATAAGGCCCTACGTCAAATACTTAGAGTCGTAGAGATACATAGAAATATCTTACATAGTCATTTTCAAACAAAAACAAAACAACACAGGCACAGCCAGCATAGACCAAATAACACGCAACTGCTAAAAGTAAAAGTCGAAAGTGAACATTTACATTTATAGCTTTACGACGGTAAAAAGGGTTGGAATTTTGCTTGCATCAATGATTAAGATCAGTCAGCAGTTGGCACAAACGAAGGCAGCGCAAATGTGATATTGTGTCATATATATGCATATATATATATATCACATGCACAAGGGGTGCTTGTGGCCGGGGGGGGGGAGAGTTCGCCCCCCACGTCGAGGGATCGAGGGAAGGTTTTCGAAAATCTGAGGAAAACCCCCCGGCGCCCCACACCCATGCGTGTTTGCAACTCAAAGCAAAATATTGAGTTCCGAAAATTGAAATAAACTAAACGCAACTACTGTATATATTAAACTATCCAACGCAACGCAATTATTTATAATAAAGATTGTATGGTGATGGCCTGCTGTCGTATTACAGGAAAACTACCATATCTGACCTGACCCTGCCATAGTGCCATCTAAGTTTGGCTGACATTCGCACCCAATGAGAGTCGGGTTAAGGTTAAGCGATATACCTGATACTGCTTGTTCGTTAATAACTAATGCAATTATACTTATAAGTTTTTGGTATATATCAAAGCGATGTCTCAAAGAAGCCGAACCCAAACCCACCTACTTTTTTAATCTACAAAAACATATACACAAAATACTGAAACTCTAATAACTATATAAATACAGAAATCAAATCTTATTCGTCTACAAAGGTGCATAAGCGTAAAAAATCGGCCTATAATAGAAGACACACCTGTATTGCTGTATTTGTATATAGATATTGTTTTTATAACCCTTCGTCAAAGCAAACCAAAACCAAACCACATGTTTATCTCTGTTATTCGGGTAGAAATAATATTTATGACTTATACACATATATACACATATATATATATATATATATATAATATATATATATATATATATATATATATATATATATATATATATATATATAAACTATAAGCACAATTGTAGATACATTAATAAAGCAGAAAAGTATGAAGCAAAGTATACAAGGATAAAGCAAAAACATTCGTAAAAGCGCAAGCCAATTATCTCAGTTAAACAGAACAAAATCAATCCAAAAAAACTCTTCTTTTTGCGTGCCTAGGCCAAGCTAAGCCGACAGCAACTAGCAGAAAATTAATATTCTAATTTTGGCTTAGTTCTTATTAGACACTCAAACAGACAAACGGACACATAATCATGCATAAAAAACACAGACATAGATAGACACACTCACTTTTCAGTCCTATATATTATCGTAACAAACTTATATGCAATATATTAGTCAAGCCGTAGCCCTGACACTGAATCCAACCTTCATTCTTACAATTTTAAACTGTTTCAAATTTTCTAACTTTTCTAAGCTTCCTGTAGAATAGTCGAAAAAGTATAACTAAAAACTAAAACTACTGAAAACTGCTCTTCCAGTAATCTGATTAGATCGAACCCAGAAACAAATCCGATTAAAGTCCGCTTGATCTGTAGAGCAGAAAAAAGACAAACGCTAAGTCAGATAGAAAAAGTTTAGCTCCTTTAAGCCCAGGAATAGAACTAAAACCCAAACTATTTTTAGCCAGCTAATTTCTAGCGGAACCCTTAGTCACGACGCAATTACCATTAAAACGGGAGAGTTTCAGTTTTCGAAAATTAAAAAACTGCTAAAAACAAACTTTTCAGCTTGGTTAAAAACAAAGCATCCAGCCAAGAGTTCTGGGCTGCACTGAAAACTAGATTTTATTTCAAGCTTTCAAGGACTTTCCAAAATCTTTAATTCGGAATAACAGTCGCCGGAATAAAGCTTGTTTATGATAAAAAATCCACAGACCTGAGTCACCAGATGGAGTCTATGAAATATTTGCGAAGGCGGAATGGATACTGATCTATATAATTTAAGTGTTCACAGATTATATAGCTCAGCAGCTTGGTAAAGCGATTATATATGTATGAGGGGGTGGAGGGGTGACATTCCCCCAAAACCGAGGAGGCGGGGGAAGGGTCCCAAACATTTGGGCAAATTTTAAAAAATGGCCCTTTTGTGCGAAAATTTTGCAAAATTTAGGGTATTTTTGGCCGATCAGGTCCCCAAAATTTGGCCGAAGCGGCCCCCCAAAATTTTGACCCCGTTACATGTAGATGGCCGGTCGGAGTCCCGTTGATGCTGTTGCTGTCTAATGTCCGACCGAAAATTGCTGAACCCTGAGACAAAACATGCGGCGTGGTCTCCGTGACTACTTACTGTACTCATGATGCCTGCAATTCGTTCTTTTCGTATTAAAATCGCGTGTTTCTTTTTGTCTCAGGGGGCAGCATTTTTTGGTCAGACTTCAGTACAAATTCACCCTTTGATGACGCCTGAATCTCGTAAACTGCGTTAGCAGTAGACAGGATCAAGGTTAGGTCTGGAAATCTTGAAAAAAGGACATTACCTGGACCAGTTAAGGGGGGGGGGCTACCTGTATAAGTGAAAATTTTAGGTTCTCCGATTCGCTTCAAATTTGCACACAATGTAGCCCCAGAGAAGGCGCGTCGCAGATGTAACAAACTGGAACCAATGCTTTTGCCAATTTTTTACTAGGGGCTCCCAAAAATTCAATTTTACGTGTAAATCATAGGCGCAAAAAAAAGTTTTTTGTGCTCACAAAGCGTTCCTTTACTCGAAATTTTTGTTAATACTGACGAAGCTGATTTTTACATGATTCGACAGCCTAATGTCATATCTCAACCTCTATGATCCATTTTTTTAAATTTTTGCCCATGGCCTGAGCAGTGACGCCAAATGTAAAATCACTCAAATTTGGCGGGCCCAAAAAACGTCAATTTTTTCACATTTCGCCCTCGATTTTAGAATTAAAAATACATATCGAAAATCCGGATGATACGATTTTGCGCATACATGTGGGCTACTACTATGCCAAGTTTCAGCCTGATTGGCTTGATGTGGTTTGTGGTAGAACTGTCCAACTAAGGGCTACTTTTAGGCTTTTTGGCGTACTTATCCCTATGTAAATACACTGACAAACGCACTGAACCAAAAGTGCACCTTCAAGCTTAATTGTTCTTATCTGAGGTTGTGGTGCCTTGGGGGAGTAACATATGTAAAAATAAGCAAAATTGGAGAACTTGGATTTTTGACCTGGGTAGCCCCCCCCCCCCCTTAAGTCCAATAGCTAAGCATCACATTTACCATATAACCGAAAAAAGCACTTAACAAAAATTGTAAAATTGTGAAAATTTCCTGTACGTTGCTATGAATCACATTGCTTTACACGATCGCTGGGATCTGAGATAAACTGATCAAAGGTTCAATCACGAGAAAACTCAATCAATAAGCATTAAGTTGATCAACGATGAAAGTTGATCCCACTCAGTATTCACGGTACAATAGACAATTATTATATATAACTTTCATTAGGCCACTCATGGAACATAGTTTCAAGCTCACATGTTGCACATATATATAGTCCATGAAAGCTACGTTAACGCTAAGACGCAAGTTCTGAAGACTATTAGCGCTCAACCTGAAATTCATTAAACCAAATGCCACTTTCGTAACTCATAATATTATTTAGATAGACTAATGTACTCTAATGAAATAATAGAGCCTGAAATTCTGAGTAATATGTAGCAAAAAAAGTCTGGATGCATGATTTACGTACATGATAAAACTCTGTACTCATATGTACAGTTATCACATCTGAGATAAACAGTTATACACAAAAACTCAATTTATCACCCACAACCATTTGCACGGAAACGGAGACTAAGTTGTGATGTAGGTTTGAAATTTCAACTGAGCTAACACCAAGATTTAACCAAATCTACGACAGTCGTAACGAATCAGGCAATATTACGTAATGAAATTATGAGCATAACGACAATTAATATGAAAACTTAAAACTACTTAAAAGGTTTCTCGATTGTTTCAGCACTTTATTACGAATATTAAAATAAATCTTAATACCAAACTGCGCCATATTAGGAAAGGAAGTCATTCTCCAAACCCGCCCTAATTTAAACAAATGAATTCTTACTATTAGCAGGTAGCTATAAGTTGAATAGGCATCAGAGATGAAAACGGGTCGGGTCAGTTTTCGGGTCGGGTCGGGTCGGGTCGGGTCGGGTCGGGTCGGGTGGAGGTACCGTGAGTCGTGACCCGAAAAAATTTCGGGTCAAAAATATTACGTCGGGTCATATTTTTTAGAGTTACTTTTCCGTAGAATTGGGTAAAATTGGTGATTTTTAAAAATTTGGTAGCACTAATTCTACATTAAAAATAGTTTTGCGGCTATTTTTTCAAATAAACAAGCTTATGACAGTTTCACTAAAATTTTCTTCGCACTTTTTGAGCATATACGTGATCTGAAGCATATATATATTCTTGGGACCCGAACGGATGAAAAAAATTGCGACTGAAAAACGGATACGGGTCCGGTCGGGTCAGAGATCAAACGGGTCTCACATTATTGACCCGTTTTCATCTCTGATAGGCATACTCTTGTATTGGAGAATAGTTCGCCGCCTGACTATTCGACTATTCTTCGACGCAAGAAAAAAGCGAATCTGAACATAGCTGTGTTCAATCGCTTTTATGGGGCAAAAAAAGAAAATCAAATTATTGTCAAAATTGAATTTATTCAAATTGGACAAAATTCATCCGTTCCCATCTCTTTAGTTTTGGGGGCAAATAAATTAATGATACATTGTAATTGCTTCAAAGCAACTATTACATAAGGTCTGACCAAAAGTTAACTGTGCAGAAATTGTCGCTTTACTAAGACAGTATTAAGAATATACTTATATAAGAGATTAAAAATTTAAAAGAATCCACTATAAGTAGATTATATTTTATATTTTAAGAATTAATACTCAACTACCTGTAGCGACTGACTTTTGTCTGACTTGTCTGAAAATACCATTTTTTATTTGTACATTTTAGCAGTGTGTAAGGCTAGCCTTACATTAACCGTGGCTAGTTTTTAGAAAACGGTCCCTGCACAGAGTTACAAAAGTTATATATACACTCTAATCTAATCATCAAAGTACTATCCAACTCCCAACGGAACTAATCATAAAATAATATGGCATGAAAGCGTGAATACCGTATCGTGTTTATAAATGATGGCGGAGTGTTTGTGCTCGTTCTGGTGGCTCAAGTAGGAGTCGAGCGAGTGCTGCGGCATAAGGCGGAATCGGCTGGGCACGCCGAGATAGTTGTGATCCTGGGGATCTGGGGAGGACGTGCTCGTCGTCACCTCTGCAACAAAATTAAACACAGATGACCAATGGAAACGTTCGCTTGCTCGACTTTCATATACTCGACAGAAGTTAAATAAATTTTTAAAGCAGCCCTTGCTTACATTAATTCATCTACAGAATTAATTACATAGACCCTAAAGCCCGGTTCATACTTGTCCTTATCATTGTACCTATAGTGTTTGTCCTTGAGCAATTGTAAAAAAACAACCCGGTCAAATGAGTTTTACATATTTTTGCACAAAGAAAACGTCAAGTTCAATCGCTAAAAATTAACAAAACTACTCAGGCAATGCTTCACACCAGCTGACCGAAAATAGTCCTGTACCTACTACCTATCCTATGTTTAGATAGCAAAAAATGAGCCCGGTTCACGCTTAGGACGAAGACCAGACAAATTTTCAGCCAGCCGATGTGAAACATTGACATAATTGTCCCGGACACTTTGGCTTAGTCAAATTGTCCCGCTGCACACTTATGCCTAATCGTTTTGTTTATATACTTTTTGCATACGAACTGAACTTGACCCAAACTTTCTTTTTGCAAAAATGTGGCTCATTTGGCCAAGTAGTTTTCTTGGAATTGCTTACAAATAGTGACGAGGACAAAGATAAGGACGAGTATGAACCAAGCTCAACAAGAGACTAAAAGTAGGAAAATAAGCATTACATCTTAATATCTTATCGGTTCAAGTGACTCTGGGTCTCCAATTTAAAACAGGCATTTCGCAAGTCCCCCCCCCGATTTGATATTCCGGGACCAGTCCCCTCAGATTCGACAAGCCTCCCTCCTTGGTGCTGAAAAAAGTGTGCAATAGTCCAAAACTTCAGAATTTGCCCCAGATTGCTGTTGAGATCGCACAAAGATAGCCAAACAGAATGAATTACGCAAAATTAATATCCTAATTTTCCAAAACCTTTTCAGTTTTCACGCAAAAATGGAAAATTTTTGCGTTCTTATGAGTTCAAGTACCCGAAACGTCGGGACAAGCCCCCCCAAAATTTTGCAAAATCCTAGACAAGTCCCCCCAGACTGAGAGCCCATGTATATACATGTATGGATATATATACATACCGTATGTTTTTCAGACAGTTACTTTACCAGACGGCAAAGAATTGTGTTTTAGCTGTCAACACTGAGTCACCATGCTAAGTTTACAATAATAACATTCAACGTAAAAATTATAGAGTAGAAGGTTTCTCTAACCCTGCCTTTATGCACTCCAAAAAGGAACAATATTAAATTAGGTACAAGCTTAGACCAGTTTTATGCTCATAGCTACCACACTGACATCTGTTATGAAAAAATAAAAAAAATTCGACTTTACGATATATACGGTAAAATCATTTAGCTTTTTTCACTATGGTTAGGTATGTACTACTAAGCCGTATTTTAAAATCGACCTCGAGATATATACCAGAGTATTTTGTCCTTAGGTTGACATGTGATTCTATTCTGGGGGGTCCTGTACCGACATTTTGTTGACTATGCTTGTACCAAGTCAGACAAAAAATGTAGTGTTTTAGCAAAAAAATCAACAATTTTTTTAAATGTGGCCAAGACAGTGTTTCAACGTAAAAACTAAAAATGGTGAGTCTTGGAGCAATTTTCCTGAATTTAGGTAAAAATCGCACAAAAACTGAAGTTAATCGGAAGTCTGACGAAATATATTGTGATTTCGTTACAAAAAGAATAGATTTTGACTATCAAGAGTACAGTAGGTAGTCGCTGAAGTCATGCCCCTTAAGTAAGTAAGTGGCTTCTTTTTTTTGGTCAGACTTTAGTTAATATAATCCAGTTATGTAATATATTCAATGAGAATGCCACATAAGTTCCACGTTCCCCGCATGCCTACCGGCAACGCCATACATTATACAGCTGGCATATTTTTAGTGGGGGGGCGGGGGGCGCCCCCTCCCCCATTTGTTCCAGACCCCCCCCCATTTTGGTCGCCCCCCCCCCCCCATTTTGAGCCCCCCCCCCCCATTTCAGATGGGGTGCCCCCCCCCATAGCCCAAAATTTTTTCCGAAAGGACGTTTTAGCGAATTTTTTTTTTGGCTAAATTTAGTATTAGCGTAGCTATAGTAACGTATGAAAACGTAACATTTAGCGTATAATAACCATTTTTTCTTATAAAAATAGTGTTTTATCGTGAAATTGGTTCGCCCCCCCCATTTTGGTCGACGCCCCCCCCATCGCGCCCCCCCCATAAAATTTTGCCTAAAAATATGCCAGATACAGTGTCCTATTTCGCTTATAACTAAATACCGCATATTTTCTAAATTGATCGAATAACTTTTAAATCCAATATCCAATAATAACATATCACCAATGGCATATTGCCAGTTTGCCACGATAAGTATTTCTAACAGGCCTACCTGAGATCACAGCGATCTGAGGGCGAAAGCCGAAGCTTCTACGAGTATAGTCTAAATTCAATTCCATGGCAGACGGCAGTCTTCCACAGTCGTGCTTAACAGTGGTGGGTTATAGGAACAACAATGTATATAATCTCATTTAGAATAAACTCAAACAAATTAAATACTAAACTCGGTACAAAATAAAAATTTAAAAAATAATCACAACACTGGCAGTAACACCAAAAATAACTGGCGGTATTTAAAATTTCAGTTTATACAGAAATGTAAAAACGCGCAATATATAAGTCGCATTCTATGTAAACCGAATAATATATAGTGCAAGCATAGCGCATAGCGCGAAGTTGATTCAGAACAAGATACTGAAAATCTATGCGTAAACAACTCCATAAGACTTGTCACCTAAACACGCTACAGGTTTTAAACTGGGTTTACAACGTGTAATATAACGAATACTTAACAATATCACAAAGACAACAATGTGCGTGTAATTAACTGTTTTTAAATTCATGATGTTTAGTACTTGATTGTTAAAAAATTAAAGTTCTTTACTGCGGCTTAAGGGGGTAATGTCGTTTTCGTGGTTTTTGACATTTCAGTGTAATTTTTGCGCCCACAGAACTCAAGCTAAAAACGGACTCCGGCTTCGAAACTTTAACCACATTATCTTTAGGAAAATATCCCCACCCGTTTGTTTCCTTTTCTAAAAATAGTTTGTACAGTCGGTGTTATGGGCTTTTGAAAATTTTAGAGAAAAGTCAAATTACGTGATTTTTGCACGAAATTGTCATTTTCTCAACGTAGAAACGACATATCATCAACTATATCAAAAAAACGGGTGGGGATATTATGTCAGTGCATAACTGCAAAAAGTTTAGTAGTTACTGGCTGATCTTGAGTTTCATAACTGTGGCGCAAAAATTAGTCAAAAAAACCGCTGATGGGGTGTATTCAAATGATAGCAGCAGTAAAATTGCAAACGATAATCTGCTTTTAAATATAGTTTTTTAAAGCTAGAAGGTGTAAAAAAATGTAAAAAAGACCGCTTTAGTTTTTGTTGAGGTTAAGTGCAGTTATGGTAGTTTAAAAAACACCTAAAAACGCAATTACCCCCTTAAGTAAGCGACTCGATCACACATGAGAAGAGATTGGGGACCTCTCAAAATCGAGGGCCCTGCAGCCTGGAAAAGTAAGCAAAATCGTTTTTCAAAAATTGAGGATATTTTTGGTCAAGCAGGGGGCGTACCGGGTAGGTAGGTACTCAAAATGTGGCCAGAGATGCACACGGGGGGGGGCGGGTACAAGGGGAATCAACCCATTTCCCCCAAGAGGGTCAGCATCAGCACCCACCCCCGCCGTAAAAACAACTAAACCAGCGGCCACCCACCCTCTTGCTTGGGGTCAGCCACCCCCTTCACCGATTGCTCCCGTGCATCTCTGTGGGCGGAGAGCCCCGATCTTAATCGAGGGACGGATAACAGTGCCATCGCACAATTAATATCGCTCCAGACCAGCCTTTTCGGCTCTAGTTATACTGCAGAAGTGAGGGCTGTAAAGGCGGCGTGCGAGTGGCTCACTAGTCATGAAGAAGATCTAGCCGGAAAAACCGAGAGACGGTTTTGCCTCGATTCCAAATCTGTGATTGACCGCCTAGCTTTGGGCCCTATGAAACAGACAGACGAAAGTAATGCTGTAGTATGGAGGCTTCTAGCGAACCCAACGCTGGCGGACAAGCATCTCCTTTTCCAGTAGGTGCGCAGTCACTGCTCGCTCAGAGGCAATGACACTGCGGACGAGCTCGCGAAACTGGGGTCCACTGAACGCCAAGACACAACACCGACTGACATAAAAACAGCCAAATCCGTCATTGCAAGACATACAAGAGACAAATGGCAGCAGGAACTTACCGATAATGGCGCCTTCCCCCCTTAGGTCTGCGCGTCAACTGGGAGGAAGAAAAAAGACCTGAGTAGGCTTGAAAGGCAAAGTCTCGCACAATTCAGAGCGCACGGCCACTCCCTCTTCCTAGCAAGCTATCGGGCCCGTTTCAACCTGGGCCAGGCTCACTTATCTTGCCCAAGGTGTCAGGAAGAGGACGAAACCGCTGAACACATTATTCAGCACTGCCCGGACCCCGAGGGCGTATCCTGGGTTTGGACCCCGGGATGAATAATGCTGGCTGCCCAGTGCCCACCCCGGCAGGGTGGCCCAATACCTGAGCGAGATCGGTCGTTACCAAGGTCGACGTATAAAGCGGGAAAACCGCTGCACGCCCGAAGAGAAGAAGAAAACAGCCCCCCCCAACCAAACTCTACACTTCGTTACAGCATGTATATATGGCCCAGGTCACATTTGCTTTGCTAACAAAGCAATCGCGCCTTCTGGTGACGGTAACCGTACAAAAATGGTGACGGTAACCGTATTAAAATGGTGACGGTAACCGTTGTTTTAGGTCCACAGTGATAAGGTCACCCCCCCCCCTCCCCATAATCGAGGAGCCGGGGGGAGGGTCCCCAAAATTTGGGCAAAATTTAGAAGAAATGCAATTTTTAGCGAAATTTTTACAAATTTTTGCAAAATTTGGGGTATTTTTGGTCGATCAGGCGGGGAGGATCCCCAAAATTTTGCCGGAGAGGCCCCTCCCAAAATTTTTACCCCCTTACATGTATGCACCACACACCAGAGCTGAAACAGCCACACTTCACGTCAAGGGTACCTTTCTAATCAAAATGTCAACTAGGCAAGCTGAATTGCACTTACCACTCAAGTTCTACTGATTTTCCTATTCTACCCAAACTGTTGGCCCTTTAATTGTTTACTGTTAATACTAATACTGTATCAATGGCAGATCTAGGAGGGGAGCACGCCGCCCCCACTTCGATATCTTTCCAAAGTGAAACTGTACACAAGCGCTCCCCTTTGGTTATTAAAATCCGGCCAAAAAAATTTTGCTCTTTTTTTACAAAAAAAATTAGTAAAAGATTTACTACAAATTGCAAAAAAATTTGCCACCCCTAGGGTTAAAAGTCTAGGTCCAGGTGTCGGTCTCCGTAGTCAAAAAAGTGTCGGTTTTGGCGGTCTCGGAATTTGGTCTCGGTCTCGGTAGTTTCGGATTCGCAGTCCCGGTCTCGGTCGCGGAAAAAATCGAGACTACCATGCAGGGTTTTTTTGTGCAAAACCCTGTGCAAATGCACACTTTTTTAAAATTTTGCACACAAAAATTAAAATTTTGCACAATAATGCACAGTGCCCGATGGGCCTGGGATATGCTCAAAATGCACTGTTTCTAATGCCAAATCGAAAAAAAATTCTGGGGGCCGCCGCCCCCAGACCCCTGCATCTACTGGCATAACTGGCGGCATCATCAACGGCGGCAGATTTTTATACTGCTTCTTGGCAAAAGGCACAATGATTTGCGTAATTGCTGTTCAAATTGCTCGAGTTTTGTTTTTCTAAAAATCGTGTTACACATTGTCAAAAACCATAAGTCTCTAGCTCCCCAGACCTCCACAAACTACGGCATCTACGTTTCTAAACTAAATTGTCTCACGAAGTGGGGGGAATTGCCTTGCTCCACCCATTCTGGAAATTTCCTAGATCTGCCACTGATATGATTTTATGTATGTATATATTATATAACATAACAAGGGCATACATACCAAGGGGGGATGGTGAAAATTTCCGCCCCAGAAATTTTTCCAGTAAAATTTTACACAAGGGACCCCCATTGAATTTCATGGCCCGGCCAAAAAAATTCCGTTTCGTTTTTTATTAACCAAATTTTGCCCGAAAAATAAAAAATTTCTACATTTTCAGGGGAATGCCGCCCCAGATCCCAGCAATGACCCAGAAAAATTCGTAAACAGTTGCTGATGAAATGTTTTTCAATAAAAAATTTATTTCAAAATTCGATACATAAAAGCTCTGGCTTCTTGGGACTGCCGCCCCTAGGCCCCGCAATCACCCAGATTCGCCAACAAAGTGTTGCTTAAAGTTGCTTTTTTAATGAAAATTTTATTTTAAAATTCCACAAAAGCTGTGGCTTTTGGGGGCTGCCGCCTCCAGACCCCCGCCAATTATGGCACACACATTTTTGCAAGATTAATTTAAGGAAGGTGGGTCGGCTTCCCTGAGCTCAAAAAATTTCTTGGATCTGCATCTGACAGCCATTGTGTTAATGCCAGTAATTTCCAATATTTAGAATTTCAGCACACCAACATAAACATAGCAGCAACCAGCAAGGGTGTATATACCCAGGGTGGACGGATGGTGGGAATCTTCTCTTTTTGGTTTTTATGGTCCGGCCGCAAAAATTTTCTGATATATACGTCACTAATTGACCAAATTTGGCATAAAAATCAAAATTTTTCCCATTTTTTGTGGGGGCTGCCGCCCCCAGGCCCAGACCCAGACCCCTGCAACTTTTTGTTTTAGTAATCTTGCGTTTGTAAGGCGTTTTATGAGTGTTAAAATTGCTAAAAAATATGCCTTTTCACCCATTACAAAAAAAATCGAAAAGTCATTCAAAATTTGTTCTAGGTACGCCACTGATACGTACGTACCTCTAGAGGTGTAAAAACGCGTATATTAGCTTCTATATAGAAGAAAGAAAACGCATTTACAGTTTGCACAGAAAAATAAAATTTTGCACACTAAAATTAAAATTTTGCACAATTATGCACACAAAATTTTTTGAAAAAAAAAACCCTGCTACCATGACCATCCCTACACCGCCCTCCTCCAAAACTGGATCCAGGATCCACTCCCGGGCATTTGCTTGTAGTTGTATATACACTTATAGAAAAGATCGAAAATAAAAAAACGTACTTGGATCTGACAGTGGACCCGTCACTGCAGATAATTTCTGTTTGATGTCATCCGTGATCTGCAACAAAAACAAAAAATATAAACACGTTGCAACAACCAGTTGTGACAAAACTAAACTCTATACTAAAAAACAAATAAAAAGTCCATTAAAACTGATAGTTATTCGATTATATTATGAATAAGACAAGCTGCCACAACCTTAGCTTATGATAAAGACAGCTAAACTTTAATGTAAAACTCAATATCAAAACTAAACCACCGTTAGATCGACCGAAAACACCCTATGTTGTAACATTTCTTTAAAAATGTCATTTTATCCAATTCTGTTCAGACTGTGGGACCTAGAGAATAGAGACCCTCACCCCGGACCCTCAATTTGGAGGGAGTCTCCCCCATCCTCTGTAATACATGCTACACATTTGGTTACAATTATTCTAGAAAATAACTGACCTACGATGCAATATAAACTTAAAATAAGTTGCACAGAAAACCAGGAAGGACCAAAACAAAAAATTTAATGAGGCGCGTTTGAAAAATGCTCAGGCAGAAACCCAGCTTCAACCCAGACCTTCAGATTATACCGTCAGAATGAGCAAAGCCAATTTTCAAGAGACTCGCAGCCGAAATTCAGGCCAAAAACAAAATCCAGCCTGACCGAAGGGAGATCTCTTAAACTCACAAAAAAATGGACAGCCAAGGCGGTTTAGGTCTAGCTTTATTTTTCACTGCGGCTTTCATTACGCCCAGACACACGCACACAGCATGTATAACACAAACGCACACAGAATCACACATATGCACGTAAAACACACACACAAACGGCATTGCTATGGTGACTTGTTTACATTTTTGAGATCAAATGGGAAGCAGCCATCAGTTGTGTATTTCAAGCTGAATGTATACTTCTCTTAAAAATTTAAAATATTTTTATAAGAAATGCCTCATTAAATTTGCCCTTCGGGTGTCACGAATTTTAGACTGAAAAGTTTCTATCTACGTATAAAACGACAAATTTCAAAAAAATGGTGGCACAACTAAAGAAGACATATCTAATGTGCTTTAACCAACAAGTGGTCAGATCATTTTTGGACAAAAAACTGATCGATCTTCGATTTCTGCTAAATAATAAGTAAAAAGTTTCAGACAGTTTTCCCAGTGACTGATCAGAAGATAGCCTATACTGCTTGTAACTAGCAGAAACTTGAAGAATGTGTTTAGGTCAACGTTAAACGAGAAATTAACAGTTTCTGCCGCAAGACAAATGCGAGCAAGAAAAGTTGACATACATTACGGTGGAATTAGAGAAAATAAGCAGTGCCTGAAGATAATTCTACTTTTATACTTTGAAGACATAAACAACTGACTACTGAAGACTATCCCAAACTCAGAAAAATAAGAAAAAATCTAAATTTTGAGCTTTCTACGAAAATTTATTTTGGTACATTTAAATGCAATGTACCGAACCGCTACTGTGCCTCTACATACAATATGCGTATAGTACCAGTTCAACTTCAAGCATGGCATAAACACATGTTCCCTGTTCACACCGATTTCAATCGATATATACATCGATTGGTCAAACGGGTACACTGAAATCTATGACCATTCTTGAGACACGGAATAAAGCATATATACATTCTGCGTTTTTGACAGCAGCGCCTGTAATTGTAACAGCCTGTTTCAGATTAGTCGATACCCGAAACCGCCCCACACAGGGTTACAATTAGGGAAGCCCGTCTGACCAAACCTTACGGTCCCTCCTCTACTGTAGCTCCTAATCAGCCAAAACACCCAAGTTATGCAAAACTTTGGAAAACTGCCTTTTCATCCACTTTTGCCCAAAGCTCCGAGACCCTCTAGGTTCTCCCCTGCACCCTAGATTTTGGGTGTGTCTGTGTCAGCCACTTCCCCCTTTATAGATGTGAGCCCCAGATCCTTGGTCACCTCTAAATTTGTCAAAATTTCCACATCTACAGAGGCACCCCTGTGCGGAGTGCGGACACACAAACAGTACTGTTGACCCGAGATTAATTGCGGTGGATAATTTATATACCTGCGGCGTCTGAGACCATCTTCGCCTACGGCGTCCATCAGCGTAGCTTGAACTAAACATTTTCACGATATCACAGTACTCTAAATTCACACGTAGAATTGAAATTATAAAAGCATTATGGAATGATGAGTCATCTAGTTAAAATCAAATCTTAACGTCATAATTCTTTAATGTAAAATTTGTTGAATAAAGAATCGAATAAATGCTGCAGAACGCAGCGCAACTTCGAACAGAATTAAAAAATGACATGCAAGTTTGCGACATCTGCAAAATAACAAAGTTATAAATGCACATATTCTTGACTGTGAATAATAACTGCAAAAAGCATATGCACTTTTAGAAGAGAATATTGGAGAAGATTGCTAATTTTTTCCTTTTCCTTTCATTACATAAATGATGCAACTTACATACGCTAAAATAGCTTACAATCAAAGAAAACATACAAAATGACAGTCAGAAAACAACCAACAGCTATATAATCTAAAAATTTAACTAAAAAGTTTATATTCAAGCCAAAAAATGTAAGAAATAACCGTAAACGTTGCATATTCACTAAATATCAGATATCCCATTAAAAATGTGAGAGACGTTAAAGCAAGTGCGACAAAAAATAACTAAGCAGCTAGTCAGCAACCAACTTTACAGGATAAAAAAACCAAAAAACAGGTCAATATTTTGGGGTTTGGCTTCATCTTGGCAAACAATAAAAATGGAAATGTTTTGCTGAGAGCCGCAAAAATTTTAACACTATTCGACACGGCGACAACAGGATCAACTATTTATAGCCCAACTGTTAAGTTAACCAATATATTTATCAAAACAACTGCAAGTATAACCTGGGGCAAAAATTAAAAGATTCTATATTATAAGGTTGTTATGATTTTCACGTTAAAAATTGTCATAAAAAGCGCACTTTAGCTTTATGTTGCCGAAATGCATCAATTATATGACTAATTGAAGCCAAATGAAGGAATATTCAATTAAAGTGACCCCTTATCAAAATTTCACGAAATTTTCACGAAGAAAACCTGATTTGTGTTAAAACATGTTATTCACGGGAAAATTTTGTAAAACGACTGTACACAGTGATATCCTATACAGCAAAGTCGTAAACCACACAGAAGCGAACTATGTGTGTACGAACAGTGACATAAAACTACATGCGTAGATAAAACACAGTAATATTAGCCAAAGCTGGTTGTATTAAAAAAATCTAACAGGTTTCGTTCGCTTTAAAGAATACACAAACAAGTGCTGGGTAAATATAATATATAGAATTGATATGAAACACTATATGGGCGTATAGGAAATATAAACTATATAATATTATATGTATATATGCCTTTATTATATGGCTTAGTAGACATTATATAAGCTTAGCAGTTGGGTACTGCTAATCAGAAAGTGATATGTTTGCCAAGAGAATCTTGATTAGCGGATTAAGGAAAAAAAGCTAAAAATAATCATGACTACGAAAATGAATGTGTGCAAGCGGTCAACAAAACAAATTCTCGAAAATTATGAAAAACAGTTTTTATAAATATGAACATACTGTAGTTACTACTTCAGCTGTAGATCATACAGTATTCTGCAAACTAATACCTACAAGTTCACAACACTTCTCTGTGGTTGAGTTCCGAGCGGCAACAAGTGCAGACGCACCTCTTTGGTCGACGAAACCCGTAACAGGGGATCTGTTATAAACCCCCCTCAGCCAGTGATATGGTAGACTGCCACTTCCGCTCGCCTGTTGAAAACAAGAGGATTCCCCGATTTCGAAAGAATTTGGAGGCGGCCGAAATTGAACTCGGGCCACTAGCGTCGACGTCGAGAATGCTAACCACTACACACCACAGCCCCCAACGCTCGTAAGCCCCACATCTGATTTACAACACAGACTCGCAGCTGGCTGACTGCCTCTTTGTGTTTCTGATTAGATTAGACTCTGTCTGGTTCGATTATCTGGTTGGAGCACGACACTAATAAAAGTTGAATGACGATAATACAGTTTCAACGATAAGCTTAATGCTAATACTATCGTGCTTGTTTTGACATGTATAAAAATATAAAAAAAGTTGTGCTCATGAATACCATATATATACGGCTTGCCAAGCAAATTAGATCTTGCAGCCCTACCTACCCGTAACCTGGCAAAATAACATAGAATGGATAGGCCTTATATATATACATGTATGCTAGTAGTAGGGACATGATTATATGAGCATAGGTTTAGAACTTTAATGCAATGTTATGTGTGTTGTTTCACACTGAAAACAGAACTTCGCATAGGATAGAAAAACCTCTCTTGTTAGTTCTCTACATTCTAGGCTTCCAAGTTTTAGCAGCTAGTCCCAAAATTGTCCGTGTGAAGCTTGTTTACGTGAAGCGAATGGCTATAAATAGTTCAGCTAAATATACAGCTGCTTGGCCACAAAAAAACAACAGAAAGAGTAGTAAAAGAATATGCTAGCTCTAATGGAATGCAGCTATAACCAGCATTGATTACCAGTTAAAAAAGCTCGGGTCTGTGTTGAGTTGAGTGTTGTTACTGCAAAGCAGATTGGCTGCTAAGGTGGTGTGGGGGGAGCTGACCAAAAATTCTGACTACTTTGGGGGTAAAATCCGAATCAGGAAGGAAGACGGAAATTTTCTGTAAATGGGGGGGACCCAATCCCAAAAAATCGAGGATCCGACAAGACGGTTCAGCAGAATATCTCAGCAAAGTGGGTAAAAATGGCACTTTTTTGCTTACAGCATTTTTTTCGAACATTTAGCCAAATTTGAACTATTTGGCTAAGTCCTATATGTCCGACAATTTTCTACGAATGCGACACCATCATTCCAAGCAGTGCTGGATAGGTATTCACTGGCACATTTTTAGGCAAAATATTATCGGGGGCGCGATGGGGGAGGGGGGCGCCGACCAGAATAGATGAGGTGCACCAAATTCCCGATAAAACACTTTTGAGGCGAAAAAATGGTTGGAATTGGGAAATGGTTCTTCTAAATTAAATATTGCATACGTTTTTATATATACGTTATTATAGCTACACTGATACTTAATAGGTATATACAACAAAAATGTACCCAAAAACCCTACAAAAGCGACATCGCTGCAGCTAAAAAGTCGCTAAAACGTCTTTTCAGGGAAAAAATTTTGGGATAAGTGAGGGCAGTTCATCCGAAATGGGGCGGCTCAAAATGCCGGATTAGGACTTGGCCGTATATTTTTGATCGATCAAAAGGAATGGTTTCCAAACTTTGGCCAGCGCCAGAGGGCGCCCAAAAAATTTAAACTATATGGTTCTGTCTGAAAGCGTACTAACGGACAACGACGCTTTTCAGGCATCTTTGTAGTGTTTCAGTTTCAGAGCTATAAATGCTCCGTGACGCCTTGAAATACTTGCCAATCGGCGCACAGCTGAAATACTTACCGAATAAGGCGCACAGTTTTACACAAGATTTAAAAAAACCTAGAATATTCGTGCCAAATACTCGAATAGGAAATTAATGAATATGAAGCTTGAACAGGCATGAGTTCCATTGTTCCGAAAAATCACTGTGAACAAACCCTGTTTCATGAGGTTTAGTTGCGGAACTAAGACTGTGCCGACAGTTGTGCAACTTCCTAAACACACCCACCTACACACACACATATATATATATATATATATATATGTATATATATATATATATATATATATATATATATATATATATATATATATATATATATATATATATATAATACATATATATAATAAAATACACTATTTAACCAAATGCCAAATCTGAAACAGCAAGTTATTTAAAGTTTTAACGCATCATTAAGCAAGAAATAAACCAGTCTTTCAAGAATTTAACACCAAATAAAATCAAGTTCAGTCAAAGCAGATCATAAAAAGAAAAATAAGGAACCAATTTGACTGCAAAAAAATCTAAAACTTGGCCCCACCCTCATATGAGCTGAAATTCTGGCACAAGAAATGCCGCAAAGGAATTACTGTTATTTGAAAACTTTATCAGAACAGCGGCTATGTAAGTTAGCTTACTCGAGAAAAATATATAAGCTAAAAGACTAATGACGCTATATAGAAACTTGGAAAAGAGAGAACTACTTTTTCTAAAAATAGCCGCCTGACCTCGGCTAAGCTAGAGTAGACTCAAAAATACGAGCTGAAAGTTCTTGCCGGATAATGTGCTGCTTAAAGTGAAGCTAGGAAAAGCTGCCAGCGCAGCTGAAAAATAGTGGACCTGTGTGGGTGGGAAAAAATGATAGAATATGAAATTCCAGCTACCACAAAAGCTGCCCTGACGGGAAATCAGGTCCATAATTTCAATACCGTTTCCTAAACGAAGACTTGTACAGCGGAATTCATAAACTAATGCCTTTCCGCTGCAGGTTAATAAAGGTTATGACTTATGGGTAATAGAAACCTGTTATATTTTTTGTTTAAGGGTGACTGACGCCTGGGGTTTTTTCGCAAAAACGTTTGAAACAGTGAAAAATTATTGGCGATTGCGAAGAATTTTCAAACCGTTTCGCAAAATTGGGCAAAAATATTTAAAAGCAGGTTCTTGAAGGTGAACGCGAAAAATCCTCCGTTTGGTCTTCATATGTAGCTCTACCGGTAAAAAAGCTGCGCCCATGTGTATATATGACTATACATTTGGCAGCATCTATTTGATTGCTCTTGCTGTACGTGTTAGAGTATCTTAATCAAACGCAGTACCTCAAAAAATTTTAGCGTCTGTCATGTGAAATTTAAGCTTGGCCCCCGCTGGTCATGGTGTTCTGGTATACATCAAATTCTAGATTCTACATATGTTGCTCTGGTCAATTGGTGTATATATCTGAGTAGACCATACATAGGGGTGGGGCGGATTACAACGCCCCCCGACAGGGAATACAAATTTTATTATTAAGTTTCTTAATCAGACTTTCCGGCATTGACATTTGACATACATGCATGAAGGCGGGATTGGAGTTTGGAGACCCCGCAAAATCAACGGGCCGAGAGGGAGGGTTCCGAAAATGTGGGCAAAATTAAATAAAAATGACACTTTTTGGGTAAATGAAACAAAATTTTGCAAAATTTAGGGTATTTTTGGTCGATCAGGCGGGGAGGGTCCCAAAATTTTGGCAGTGAGGCCTCCCAAAATTTTTACGCCGTTACATGTATGGGCCTTGAGACAAGTTGTTTTCTTATTTTCTTAAATGAATTAATTGAATTAATACACAACTACATCTTTTCTTGAACTTGAAAGTTTGAGCCAATTTTCTTTGTAGCAAGATCACTGAATCGATATACCGAAAATTCTATATATTATATGGATTTAGTATAGTAAAATTACTAAATATTACTTGTTGAACGTCAAAACAAAAACTCTCCGCCGAGTTGGAGTTGAATGAAACATCAGCACCTGATTCCGCTAACTTGAAATGGTCATAAACATGGTTCAAATTCAAACTAAATGAAATTATATATACATGACGGCCAGCCGAAAAAAAAATTCAAGTTCAAATAATAATTGATACAACTTACGGAATACGAACAAGGAAGCTATGTATATAATACAAACACGTTTGTCGTCTTCAGAGATGTTAAAAAACCGTAAGAAAACAGATTCATCAACCTAAGAAATTCTCATCATATAAATGCATATGTATATTATATACGCAAAATACCCAAACTGTTTGTGCGAGATAAGCATATGCTTTTTATAGCTTTGTGTTAGCATTACAAACTTTATTGCAAAGTATCGTCGATGTAGTGGAAAAACTAAAACTGTATATACTTTCCTCATTCTTTTCCAAAATACGGTTCTATCCGACTATTAAAAAATCATCAAGCAGTCTATCTGTGACAGTGTGACAACCAACCCGAGTTTTATAAATGGGAGTCAATCATCAAAAAATCTAGCTACCGACACGAACCACGAGAGAGGTGGCGACTGGACCACCAAAGGCAGGGTCGGCCGCAAGGTGATTAATCAATTAATCGAAAACGAGAGTGATCAGAATTGGGAATAGTGCCCAACCAGTCTCAAGACATATATATTAGGGCCTTCTGCAATGGTTAACTTCTAACTACATAGACCACATAAAAAAAGAAGCTTTAAACGTGAAACATTCAATACATACTTCCAAGTCAAATAAAGGGCCAATTCCTAAAATGCATTCAACAGATTAGATTAAAATTTGTTTGAATAATAACTTATCTCCATGTTCAGTTGAGATCGATTTACAAAATTTTGTGCACAAGCGGGAGGTGCAAAACAAATTGTTATAGCAAATTTTGTATGAATTCATTTTCATAGACGATCTCAGTCTAGTTATTAGCTATTGGCACCACAAATTTTAATCGGTTTAGTCCATTTAATCCATTTTAGGAATTAGCCCAGCCAAAATTCTCACCATCTGAGAGCCACTGTGGCTTCGACGACGGCCGCTGTTCCCGGAGAGTTTATCCAAGGCATGAGCCACGGGACTTCGTCGCTTGTTGGCGTTCGGGGGCGGAGCAACGGGCAGCGGCTGAGAATTGGCCAGTCGGGTATCGACATAAAGCTGATGGGTCACGCCCAGCCCGCTGGAGTCGCCGTCTCCATAAGCTCCGGTCATCGTTTCATCGACGCTGATGATCGATTCCAGTCTGGGTCGATTCGCCTGGCCACCGCTGACCACCACTGGCTGGTACTGGATACTCGCTGGTTTGGTTGGCACGGTAATGGAATGATTATTATGACTGCCAGCCTCAGAGGTGCTGATCGAAACATAGGATCGGCCGTCAGACCGAGAGCGGGGTCGAAAATTTTCCCAAAACCCGGATCTACGGGGGCTGTGGGTGGAAGAGCTCATAATTTGGTCCCCTCCGGCCCCAGGAGACTCGCTCGTGGGCGTCAGGTCGTTGTCTTTATCCTTCCGGACGGGCGATTTATGCAGACGGAAGCTGTTAAACAAGTTCCCCTTTCTCGGCGACTGTCCACTCCCATGTCGATCTCGGGACTGAACCTGCCCCACCGGGCTGTGGCCAGCGAAAACTGAATCTTGCCCCGATTCCTGGGGAGACGCTCCGCTAACCGACGACCGGTGCTGGGAGCCTGGCCTGGAGTAGACATTCTGACCACCTCCGCTCCCAGAAATGGTACTGGAGCGAGCCCTCTCTCCCACATACTGGGGAGTCCCAAACTGTCCAGCGTTTGGCCTCACTATGGCCTTAGGGGGCGTCGTTTCAGTGGAGGACCGCGGACTGGCACTTGGCATAGCTTTAAGCTCAGAATTAATTAATTCCAATTATATATATATATATATATAAATAAAACAGTATATATAAATTGTATATAGTCACAAAATAATTAGTAACGGTCAGATAGATGATTAATAAGCGTTCCGTGAGACGAAAACAAGTGAATAACAAACAGTTTTGATGTAAATCATGATATTATTTGAACGGCTGCGTCTCCCAACTCGCAAAAAAATAATTAATAACAGCTAACAAACAACAGAAATATATTTGGCACAGTTAATTAAGAATCCACACGTCATGTCAATATGTATATATATTTGATTTGGTTAATATGTAATGGTTCAGTTGCTTTGGTCGATCGAATTACATCACAAAATTGTATAGAGCAGTGTCGAATCCTCTAAAGCTGGGTAAAAGCAATTGCAATCTGCCCGAATCACGCATCTTCCAAATCGGTCCATTCAACCCACACATCCTCTCTGAAACAAAAACAATAATCATTGTATGTAACTAAAAATTAAAACATAAAAAAACGACCCGGTGGCTGGATGTCCACAGGAATAATTTTTGACACCCATCAGAAACAATGGCGCATTCAGGATTGAGTATACGCATGGAGGGACGCCCTATATATACACCTCAAATCGAGGGTCCGGAGGGAGGCTGCAGGAGATGAAGGCAAAGGTGGATAAAAATGGCATTTTTTCAAAAACTTAGCAACATTATAGGGATTTTCGGTAGACCAGATTGAGAGCGGAGAGGGTCTTCAAAATTTGGTCGGAAAGTCCTCCCCCCTCAAAAAAATTTAACCCCATTACATTGTATTAGTACATATATATAATGGAGAATACATATCCCACATCTGAAACTGTGGGATCTGGTCCTGGTAAAAACTTATATATGCGTTAAACAAGCCGGCCACATTAAGCATTTATTTATCTCGTCAAATATGAGATTATGAAAAATTAAAAATTTGTTGCCGATGTCACACAAAATCTTATTCTCTCGCACAAGTTGCTTAGAAAATATTGGCCTCTTTTCAAAAAATCGCCCTCCCCTTCAATTCGACACCATTTGTTAGCTATCATAAATGATATCCTCTCCAAAGATTTCCAGTGATACAGGCTAAGAACTCAAAAACAGAGGTCAATATGTAAACAAGTCTGACTACAGAATAATTTTTTCCATTTTTTCATTTTTCATTTCTTAATAATTAAAAAATTTTCAATATGTAGCTCGGTGAAAGGGGAATTTCCCCAATATTACTGTATATACATCATAGTAACTGTCCATATTAGAAAAATGCGCATTCTAAGTTCCAGTTTCTAACCTACATATAATCTGATCATCACCACAAAGTAAAATTGAGACAGTAGGTTTATCTTGTCTATCATTAATTTTTCTGTTCTCCCACGTGTGAATATATAAAACCTGTCATTAAATTAGAAATATATACATAATATACCGCCGCTACACCTACTATAAAACTGAAGGAAAAACATGATAAATTGCAAGCAAAAACATCTGACAAGACAATAAAAATTACGAGTGCTCCTAGCAGCAGAACATGTGCTACACGGAGTGTTAGACCGTCGAAGACATTCCAGTTCAAAAAATTTATGGTTATAATTATGATCCAGATGCGACTAGCATTTACGGCTCTGAAAAAAGGCTGTAATTTTTCGGTTGGGTGTGGGTCAGCAAACCAGCAGAATTTTATGGCACCCGCACAGGTATGATTAGGATGGAGAATGCAGTATATATGAGTTGACTGGGCAAGGCTGAGGCAGAACATTTAGTGCTCCAAAATTCTGTTTTTTATAATCAATTTTTTGCTCTTGCAGAAATACTAATACTGCCAAATTAATTTCGCCGCCCAAAGCTTGGCCAAGTGGGTCAAAAAATAGAATTGACTAATTTTTGTAGAAATTAAAGCCTAAAGGTACACGACAAAAACCAGAATGGATCAATACTCAATACAGTATATATATATATATATGTAGGTAGGTCGCTTGATTACAAAGGACGAAACTCAGGACGAACATAGTGCAAACGGCGTAGTGCCTATGTGCTACCCTTATTCACCGTAAATATATAGTCTACTCAGAAAAATGTTTACATAGGCGCTGACTTGAAGCTAACTTGTTTTCCTCCGTAAAAGTTGAGTAAATATGTATATACTCATATAGCGTTACGTTATATTCAAGTACAAAGCAATCGATTAGCGTAGCCACACAACCAGAACCAAGACTAAAAAATTCTTAAATATATACAACCAAAAGAAATTTTCCTACATTGGCTGGCACATTAACACAGGAATAAAATACCTCCAAAGATTGCAATTAACCACGAATTATCTATTTTAAAAATTAAAGGCCCGATATATACCGATTACCGATATTATTAATATTTACATTTAACATATATCTGTACTTAGTTAAGTGAAAGTCATTTTTCCAAAAAAACAAAGTTCAAACACTACCGCTATGACTTGAGTTCTCCGATGAAAGATATACTGGGGAAAAAAGGCTAAAAAATATAGACATCAGGTTCATTGAAGCAGAAAAATGAAAAAACTAAAGCCAAATCCATTAGAACAAAATAAATAACCCACAGTGCGTCAATGTTTATATATGTGGCTATTAAAGGCTCAGAATTTGAGGAATAAATTAAAACCGAAAGCTGTTTTCAACGGGACCAGAAAATGAAGTCTCAACTCTCAACTATGCATAATGTTGGATAACGGTCACATTTGAACACAATCCTCACCAACCAACAAACGAAAAAATTTATACAAAAAATAAATAAAATTTAAAAAATATATATATACTATAGTATATACACGTAAGTCGTAAGCATATACATACATGTATGGGAGGCGGGATGGGGGGGACACCCCTCCCCCAAATCGAGGGCCGGTGGGAGGTTCCCGAAAATTTGGGCAAAATTTAGTGAAAATAGCACTTTTTTGGGAAACTTTTGCAAAATTTATTAAATTTTTGGTCGATCAGGGGGGGGGAGGCGGTCCCCACAAGGACCGGAGGACCCCCCCCCCCAAATAAAATTTTTACCCCGTTACATGTATGAGCATATAGTAAATGTAATCCAATGGCCTAAAAATGGTAGAAGGTACCCCTGAACGTAAAGTCATGGCTGATTCAACCTCTGGGTATGGTGCTCATCTCAATTTATTTGGCACTGGAGCGTCAGGGATGCCACTTCCCTAAGCGACTAAATTTGTGGAGGGGGGCAGCCTCTCAAGGCAAATGCCCTACACGGACCCCTCTTGACTTTTCACATATATACCAATTACCGTATATACCATCCCGTGGGGATGGATTGCTGGGGATAAAAAGCAAGATTTATAGTTTGTGTATATATACTAAAATTCACAGTCGACCGTCTGGAATTTTGACTGGTGATCTGCTAACGGCAAGTGTATCCACGTCTCAGTGTCATTTTGCAGCTGTAAAATTGCTACACAAACTGTGAGTCATAGTAATCCTTCGCGGAGGCTGATGCACACACACTGAGTTACCGGAGCGGCGGAGCCGGAGCAGACACGCAACTGATATGAGCACATGTGCACTCATTCCAAATGGCATAGACTTTGCATACATATAAAAATGAAAAATGCATAGCTATAGAAGTTTTTACAGTTTTTTATTTCAAAGCAGTTCCACTTCATTATCAAGAAAGTCGACCAACGCTAGTCAGCAGCCTTCAGCAAACTCCACGATCTTGATTTCCATTCACAGTCACCATAAAAAGTTCAGTCGACAGAAAATAACACAGGGTTTTAACCACTGGTCTTGCTGCGTGCGTTTGAAGCCCCCCCCCCCAGAATTGAGATTCAGGGACAAGTGACCCTCAGATTTGACCCACCGGGACAAGCCCCCCTCCTTGATGCTGAAAAAAAAGGTGCCCGAACACTTGAAAATTGCCCCAAATGGCCATAAAATGTTTCAAAAATAAGCAAAAAGCGAAAAAATTTCGGAAAAGAGCCAAATTTTGCCGAAAATTTCCCTTTTTTGGGCAAAAATTCGAAAATTTTGCGGTGTTGTCCGCTCAAGCTCCTGAAAAGTCGGGACAAGCCCCCCCTAAGATTTCGAACATTCTGGAACAAGCCCCCCCAGACCGAGACCCCGTGTACATGTATGCCTATATGAACATATATCTAAATCTCCATACACCTTATATCATATCAAATAGGCATTACGTAAGCCGGTAAGCGTACATATAATTCGCTACTCGCTAACCAAGTCTGGTACTCAACATTTCTTGGTCAGATGTTAGAATAGCCCATATATACCTCCAATACTTTACCAGCGGATGTGTCACCAACAGAACTTGACACAGACTAGTTTTCATAAAAAATTAAAAAGTTACTTAACTTAGTCTCATAAAACGTAATTCTATTGAGAAGTTAAGGCTCAGCTAACACGACCGCCTTCTCCTCTGCTTTGCTACGTTGAATTTATAGTACAAACTTTTCTTATTTAGGTAATGTCAATTCTTGCACGTATTTCTCATTGCATCCTGAACTCGTTAACTTTCTTATTTGTTATTACGTTTTTTATTTGTGCCGATAAACATGCTTTCGTAGAATAAATATTACATTAATTACATATGCACACTAATTGCACAGCAGCATATAAAAATAATAACACGTTTGTGCATGCACGATCTAAAAAATTGTTTTCAAAGATCTGCAGTTGTATATATAAACTCTACAGAAAATAGCAGTGATTCATTTACTGTTTACACGAGCTAGCAGACAATTAACACGGGTAAAGTAAGGCCAGGAATATCTCTGGAGTGATTAAGACACAAGCCAATTAAAAACAGCTCTCCCGAGAAGAAAACATCCATACCCTCTCCTAATCTAGATAAATACAGCTAGAGCTACCTAATGGGCATGATAATAAAAGTTTTCCATTACTGGCACCTGGCCAAAGCTACGATATACCTATATACACATTTTCCTGCTACTCAACAGTCAGCACCATATGTATACTGTCATAGTGTCATGTTAATACTCATGTGCGAAACTTTTGTCCAAAATCTGAAGAGTGCATAATTTTAGCATAATTATTTTAACTCTCGGCAGTTAAAAAATGGCAATTTCGATGAAACTTAAGCGAATTTATCTAAATTTTTTTGCAGAAAAAAGAAGAAAAATCAAATAGGATCAAAACTAGTAGGCTCGGTGGAAGGGAGGTCCCACCAAAGGGGGGCCCGGGGGAGGGATAC
Organism: Trissonchulus sp. WLG1_4; assembly: GCA_030248245.1. Classification (NCBI taxonomy): domain Eukaryota; kingdom Metazoa; phylum Nematoda; class Enoplea; order Enoplida; family Ironidae; genus Trissonchulus; species Trissonchulus sp. WLG1_4. The sequence goes on from JASANF010011142.1 coordinate 31,324, forward strand.
TCAAAATCTTCGTGCTGTTATATACATTATGTGCACAGGCCACAGAAACGTTACCTTTGCGAACGTTTGTACTATACACATGCTGTCTGTGTCTAGAGTCTAAATTTAGACTCACCAGTTTCACAGAATAATGATTCTTCTATATATATTTGTTATAAGCCAATTATATACAGTCTACCATAATGCACAATAAAGGGCCAAGTTCGGAAAGCAAAAAATACATACCATATTTTCCGCTTTAGAGCCAGCCTAAATGAGCAAAGATTTTCTCATAGAACGCCTGCTAATTCAGGCCAAATTTAACAATGGGGAAAACATTTTTTTAGCTGTCCGACATAAAGTGGCCTGGCAGCCTAGGAGATTGAACTCAACTTCAGATTTTTCTCTATCTCCCTGAAAATCGCCAGTCAATGCAGCCTACTAAAATAATTGGATGAAATAAAGAGACAAATACAGGCCAGGGGCAGTCCACGGAATATTTAGAATAATCAAAAATTTATGTTTTAGGCCAACATAATCTAGACTCTACTAATAGCCCATGTTAGGGTAGACTAGGATTATCCGGGTCGACCGCACGTTGCCCTCTTCACACAGCGGCGGGACACGATTTTTATCTGTTTCAAACTTGAGCTTGCAATCTCCGCATTAGTTACGCAGAAACAACTATGTTGATACGTATGGCTAAACTGCCGCACGGTTTACGAAATCTCATTGAGCAAGAGACTCAGGTCACATTCGCTGTTGTCAACCGAGCAGTCCATCCTCACGAGACGGTAAAATGGCTACCGCACTAGTACACTACCACAGCAATGTGGGCAGGCAACATGTTTTCGTGTACGGCATCCATACTGAGAGACTTCTCCACGGATGTAATCACCGTTGAGTGGAACCGGAAGAGAGGGGAGGAGAAAAAAAAAAAAAAAAAAAAAACACACCCCCCCCCCCACCCCCCCCCCCACCCCCCCCCCCCCCCACCCCCCCCACAGCCGCTAAAATGCGAACATGACAAGTGAAAACTAATGCGGCGGCAGCTAAGTCCATATGGAAGGGCCAAAATCTACTTAGATTTGTATGTATTCTAGGCTAGGCTCAGACTAGCCGGCGTATATAACCCAGTCGCCGTTCTTTTTCATGATACCAAAACAAGCGACACAGCTACAGGAACAAAAGTTATCTATACATATATTGTGTTCAGCTGAACCTTATATATACATGCAACGGGGAACGGGGTCGAAGTATTTTTGTGTCCTCCACGCATGTTGTATAACAACACAGAAATTTTGGGTAGTCCCCCTTCCCCCAAGCCATATATATACATGTAGTTGGGAGGGGATGGGGGGAAGACCCTCCGAAGTTCTGTCCCAGCGGAGGGAGGAATCCCGCCAGGTGTAAAAAAAGGGGAAGGGTCCAAGCGTACGAAAAATTTCCGGCCAAAAATGGAACAAATCGGCATTTTCTATGAAAATCAAGCTATTTTTACCGAACTTTTGGCCAACTGATGCGGGAACTGTCTTCTCATTAAATTTAGGTAAGAATCACCTAAATGCATCAAAAATGCCCATGCCGAGTGCAAAAACATTATATACTTATTGAAATTGTATCCTCACAAGAGATTCTGGCCAAAAACTTTGCACAAGCCCAGCATCCTCCCCTTTTTATACCCCTCGCGAGACCTCCTCCCTCCCGCAGTACCACAACCACCCTCGCTCTTTTGGGACCAAATGTGGGAAGGTTTCCCCCTACCCACACCGCCCCAATAGTGGTGCGGGGAAAAAACCCTATTTTCAACTTTTCGGGTCGTCCTGTGCTCCACATAAATCGGATCCATTAATGCTCGCGGCTGTTATAACGGCCATCTTTCGCCTAACTGTTGCACTAATAAAATGGATTCTAACTACTCACTTTTCTGAGTAATAAGCCTCGAAACCTCCGGGGGAAAAAACCCTATGCGGGGAAAAAACCCTAATGCGGGGAAAAAAACCCTATCACTTTTTTTCGGTTGTTCTATTAGCAGTGAGTATACACTCAATTTAATCGTGTTCTACAATTCTTAGGCTGCAGTATGGACTAAAAAAACCGTTTCTCCGACACTTATGTGACTCACAATGATTCGTCAAAAATCGACCCTTTTTGGCAGAAATTACTTCTGCCCAAATATACATTTTTTCACTATTTAAAAGCATTAAAAACAGATTTTTGTGCTTATTACGTTAGAAACGGTGGAGAAACATCGCCCGCGTCTACCATTCTTGGATTTAAGTGGTAAGCAGCAGCTAACGCCTATATATATATATATATATTCCAAAAAATGGCAAATTTTGGTGAAACATCACCAAAACAGGTTTCGTAAGGGGTGTCGGGGTATGGGCCAAAACCACAAAAAACGACGTTTTGCTGCCAAATAAACGGTTTTAATGAAGTCTACACATGTTCTTACCTCAGTTCAGTCAACTTTTGTATCAACAATGAGTGAGTTTAGCAAAAAATTGCCGCCAAACAAAATAGGGTTTTTTTCCCCGCAATAGGGTTTTCTCCCCCGAACCAAGGACCAGCCGCGAGAAACCAACAAGGTCTCCCCCTTCTTTACCTCCAAGGGAGAATAGTAGGGAGGGAAGCCCCCTCGAAAAAAAAAACCGGGGGGGGCCAAAAGTGTTTTTGAAAAAAATTTGGAAATTTTGTCACTTTGAAATTTTTCAACATGCAAAATTTTGAGATTTTATAAAAAATGCTACAGGCCTCGAAACTGCACAAAACTTGGTGTGGTAAGTTAGTTTGGGATGCGCTTTCCACCTGAATACTCAAAAAGGTCATACGTCGTAAGGTTCGGCCAGGAAGCACTAGGGTTTTTTTCCCCGCAAAACGCGTAAGGTTTTTTTCCCGCACCACTATACACATGTGTGGGTACCTCCCTATATACGTTTTTAGAGCCCATCCCCTTTCATCGACCGAAAATACCCCAAATTTTGCTAATGTTTCACCCACCTTATTTCAGCATTTCCGGCTGTTATATAACACAAACTTTCACTCTTCGGTAGCTAGAAATCATAATTCTAAGCAAAAGCAAAAAATCTAAAAACGACACGTATACAGTACACACATAAAATGCAAAGTAAAAAAACGGAAACTGCAGTCGACGACTACAAGTTTTCAAAAATTGAAGGCCACAGAATTGAAGTAGATGTAGGTAGTTGTATAGATACATACATACATACAAAGACACATAATATTGCAAACACGATTTCCGAACGCACACTGTTTGTGCCACTAAAATAACTTACTTCAATAGATATATTTTGACTTTAGAAAACGCAAAACCTGCTTCATCCAGTTAAAGCTGCCTCAATCAAGGCCAGCTAGTCTACTGATGTACTGCTAGTATTCACATATACATGCATGAATGCATGATGCAGTGGCGTACATATTATTATTTTAAAAATGCCCTTTCACCAAGGGCAGCAGTGTGGGTAGAATAGGAAATTTGGCTGATCTGTAGCGGAAAAATGCTAATAAGCTTGTCGAACTCCCGGGACAAGTTTTGCAGCCGAATAGGGAAAGTCAGCTTGCTAAATGAAGCGGACAAGAGTTGCGTCAGAATAGCAGTCGCCCTGCGACACGTTAGTGCTTTCTGCACCCTATTCGCGCGAATAATTAGGAAAAACATTTTTGACGCTTACTAACACTCAGGACTCGTGTATAGATTATAGATACTCTACAGATTATATATACCTGTATTTCAAATAAAATTACGCAATCTATTTTTGTTATTTATGTAGACATCTTTCCCGAAAATTACAAATGAGTAATGGCGTGTTTCATTCGACTTAACATTGTAGTATATAGACATTAACGACTAATATTCAACACGAATCATAAAATGTTACAATACAACCTAATAACTCCAGTTAATACAAATAACTATAGAATTTATATAAGCTTAAACTACATTTATATACATACGCAACAATAAAAATGAACAGCGATCGATTGATAATTATATATATTATGGATGAACAATCATTTGTTCAGGACATAGCTTGCCTAGTAACTAACATCGAAAACCAATGAAGTATATATGTCGTGCCTGAACTACTAATTTACCTCAATTAGTAACTGAGGTAAGAAATTCTACCTGAAACACCAATCGACGTTTCAGGTAACCTGGGACACTTATTCAAACAAAGGATTATAGTACTTGTCCTATCAAAGAGCAACACCGCCACGTCTGAAACAAAACTAGAACTATTGTAGGGGTCGCGTAAGGTCAAGTTCAGCAAATATAAACTTGTAATGCGTAATGATGTTTGTGATAAGTGAACTATAGGCCAGATATTGTATGTTTTTCTTGACTGCTTTCGTTCTATTTTATCTCACTTTGCTTTTTTGTTTTAATTTTGAATCCGTTGAAACTTTCACCTGCCATCCTGCCACAGACTGCCAAAACAAAAAAGACTGACTATATATTAGATTCCTGCTGTGAACTTATTCTGGACTTATATATTATTGTACCATAGTTTTTTGTTCAACTGATAAACTTTTGTCACTACGTAATGCTCATATTTTGATTTGGTAAAACTGTCACGGTAAAACTACAAATGTGTTTACGTTTGCTCTTCATAAGTAGGTCTGAGACCAGCTGCACTTAAGTTTCAGACGTGGCGGTGTTGCTCTTTGATAGGGCAAGTACTATAATCCTTTGTTTGAATAAGTGTCCCAGGTTACCTGAAACGTCGATTGGTGCTTCAGGTAGAATTTCTTACCTCAGTTACTAATTGAGGTAAATTAGTAGTTCAGGCACGACATATACACGACACTTTTTCGGCAACAGTGCAGCTGATGATAATGGCTGATTAATTCGCGCGAATAGGGTGCAGAAAGCACTAACGTGTCGGGCGACTGCTATTCTGACGCAACTCTTGTCCGCTTCATTTAGCAAGCTGACTTTCCCTATTCGGCTGTAAAACTTGTCCCGGGAGTTTGACAAGCTTATTAGCATTTTTCAGCTACAGATCAGCCAAATTTCCTATTGTACCCACACTGCTGCCCTTGGTGAAAGGTATTTTTATAATAATCCTATTTCTTTTTCCGCTGCAGCCATTTTACTTGACGACAGGAAAGCGGACACTGGAATTATATATATATATATATATATATATATATATATATATATATATATATATATATATATATATATATATATATATATATATATATATATATATATATATATATATATTTGTATGAAAATGATACAAAAAAACCTACTTATTTCTACAAACCCACACACTAACGTTGGCCTGTTTCATTATTTTTAGTTAGCAAATAATTTTTGGTCACAACGACGTTATATTCGCGTTCGGTACCTCAAATGTACCTATTTCACAGTTTTTCGTCAAAATTGACAACATTCAAAAATTTTGTCAAATTGACCATTTTGGCACTTTGCCAGGGGTGCCAAAATGCAACAACATATACGACACTGACCAACCAACATTTTTTTCCGAGGGGTCGAAAAACGGAAAAAAACTCGAAACTGGTAAGTTAGTCCATCTATTGCATGTTATTGCATCTATCTAGTACAGAAAAAGCGTAATAACTATTGAAGAGTTACCAGTGAATAATAATGAAGTTACTAAGACGAAAAATGGAAAATTACACTTCAGAACTACTTTACCGTCATTTTTGGACATCGGAAAAAAACTCGGAAAAAAACCGGAAAAAAACCTGAAAAAACCGGTTTTTTTCCGGCCATAATTTTTTCCGGAAAAAAACCAACCCTGCTACCCCCTAATAGACGTAAATTACCTTGTGAGCCCCCTACCTATTGCTATAGTGGCACGATCGATTCCAAAATAGCAGATGCACTACAACCCCACTACACTACCATGCATGCAAAAGATCAGACTTGGGCTGTTTGCGTGACTTCTCAAAAATCGGCGCCATTGAAATCTTGCCCAGCCAATGTGTATTTCTTGAGATTTGCGACGGGGAAAAAAGACGGAAAAATCCGAGTTTGCGGGAGTCGATTTTTCATATCTCAGGAAATATATACTCGTCCGATTTGGCTGAAATTTTGCCAGCATGTAGCCGTCCCCCAGACAAGTACACACCCCAAATTAAAACAGATTTGCTTGCATAAATTTTTATTTTATAAATAGTCTGCATAAATAAATTTCATTTTAAAATTTCGCAATATGGTGTGTGGGTCCTATTCTAGGGTTTGGCGCTATCGTTCCATCCAACCCTGATATACACATGCACATGCTGTCAGAAAAGACAATAACATGGACCAGAAAGCCACAAAGTGACAATCTGAGGTGGCAAACCCTGAAAAATTGGTGAAATCATCAATTTTAGGCGACTGCCCAATTGAATCAATTGTAAACGTATCGGAACATTTTCCTGGCCGGACTATGTACAAAATCAAAACGGAGGAAACTTTTTCTAACGGAGGAAAAAATTACTGTGGGGAAAATTTCCAGGGGAATTCCCCCATTCGTCCCACTTCCTCATGACCTCATGGGTGTCTCAGTGTCTGTGAATCCATGTAATACGCACATGTATATACGTATGTGTCAGGGATCGACCGGAACCCTAAAACTACCGGAACCGGAACCGGAACCGGAACCACCTAAAAATACCGGAACCGGAACCGGAACCGGAACCCCCTTCAAAAAGACCCTATATTTTGCAATATTTTCAAAAAAAATTTTTGTTCACTTTTACTCACATTTTTTATATGCAACCCTTTTATACACTTTTGACTTTCTATATACTTAAATACACTTTTGACATTTATTTTAGTATTTACAGTAATTTAGCACTTTAATTCGCAGTGCAAACGCAAGATCAGTGAGCCACAGGTTGCAGGGGTCTGGGGGCGGTAGCCCCCAGAAAAAAATGGGAGATTTTTCAACTGTTTACGCCGAATTTGGATAACTAAAGTCGTATCAGAAATTTTTTCCGACAGGTACAGTGTATTATACAGTGTATTATACAAGTACATTCAGCATAATGTACTTTTGTAGACATGCATAGGCTTTGATGAAAGCTAATAACAAGGAGTAGTCAGCCATAGAGATGCAGGGGTCTGGATAGGGTCGCCCTCAGAAAAAAAAAATTAGAAAATTTTTGGATTTTTAGGCAAAATTTGGTCAATTGGAGACGTATCAAGAAATTTTTTCGGCGGGGCGATAAAAACCAAAGGGGGGACCCTTGTTGACAATTTCTTAAGATTGACCTTAACGATAACTTCTTAAGGGGACCAAAAGGGGGGATCGCGGCCCCCGCGACCCCCCTCCCTATCTACGCCCTTGGGCTGGCTTGGGTCAGGTTAGTTTTTGCTGGGTCCAGTTAAGAGAACTTGAGTCTGGCAGGACCCACTCGTGGACCCAAAAAAAACCCTGACTTGGAGAAAATTGGGGGGCGGGGAGCTTCTGTACCGTCGCCCCCTCTCCTAGATGTTGGATAGTAAAGCCTGTTTCACACGAGGGGGATTTTCAAGGGGATCTTCCTCAGGGGGATCCCCATGGGGATTCCCGTGGGAGTCCCCACGCGTCCCCAAGGGGATGGGGATCTACATGCAGTGGCCAATCAAATAAAGTCACGTGCGTCTGGGGATCCCCTTGCATCCCCATGCGTCCAAGGGGACGCGTGGGGACGCAAGGGGATCCCCTTGAAAATCCACCTCGTGTGAATCAGGCTTAAGGTTTACACAGATTACATAATTTTTTCAGTGTAGCGTAAAAAACCGAGGACCTTCGACCTTCGGCTTTCATTGAGCTAGTTGAAGTAATACAAGAAGTTGGACACAAAAAGCACAGCACTGTTGATAAAGAATAAGCACTGCACTGCAACATAAGAATGCTAGAATAAAAAATCAAAAGCTATTTGTATGTAGTCCTAGTACTAGTACTATAAATATTACAATATCCATTTTAAGACAATAAAGCACAAACGATAACAATGTATTAAGCTAGTGTATATTTAAATTTGTATTGTATTTTGTATTTGTATTTAAAGTATATGTAGATGTATAAGTATACATATATATATATATATATATATATATATATATATATATATATATATATATATATATATATATATATATATACAGGTACAGCACACAATATGTTGAACGCATGAGCTTTGATGAAAGAGAATAATAAACAAGACGAAGACTAAACTAGCTACAGAGTCGCAAGAGGCTCGCCAGAACAAAATCTGAAGAAAATTTTGATTTTTAGGCCAATTGTGGTCAGTTGGAGGCCTATCGGAAAATTTTCATGGACGAACAACACAAAATTAAAAGCAAAATCCTTTGTCAGAGAAACAGTGGTTCCGGTTCCGGTTCCGGTACTTTTAAAATACCGGAACCGGACCCGGAACCGGAACTCCGGTCGATCCCTGGTATGTGTATATGAAAACGCGGAACATGAAAATAAGACTAAAAATATATGTTACGTTTACGTATGTGCATACAGTATACACACTATGTATGTACTGCCATTTTAGAACACAATCACAGAATCAGGCAAGGTTCAAAGTTTGTTACATGATAAAACGATATATACGTGTATCCATACATTATAATTTTATTGTATAAAAAAACTATTATATTCAATATTCAAGCAATTCAACAACAAGAACTTATGAAATACCGCAAAAGAAAGAGCAGGCGGGGGAAAAACCCGCATTTTCATATTTCGTCATGTAGCTCATAGACTATACGTTTTCACGTTTTCACGGAAACCAAAAAAATCTGTCGTAGGCCTAACCTTGCTCTAAACGCTGGGACCGGTTTCATTTCGCTATCTCATACCGTTGTTTGGCGGGAAGCCAAAAACTTGCCGGGGAAAAAAACCCATTTGGGGGAAAAAACCCATGTGGGGGAAAAAACCCACCCCATAAATCACCCGAAAAGTGAGTTAGCGGTAGTTTTTCAACGCTGTGCGTATTCGGAGTAGTAGAGGCCCCTGACGCCAAAACTATACGCAGATTTGCTATGGGGCCTCAGATACACAAGTTTGAAAACTGCCCTTCGCAGCCCATTATAAAATTTTGAATTTTAAGATTTGAAAACAAAACACCTTTATTTCGCCTGAAAACGTTGAAAACAACTAGAAAGTTGCGATAACGCTTCAAATGCGTGCAAAATTTGCACTTTATGGCTATTTTTTACGCCATCGACGCTCAGTGGGGGGTACCGTAAGTGGTTGCGACTGGTCGTGACGGCCATAATTTAATTTTATTCGGTTATTTGGCGTTTAAACAAGAGAAATTAACACGTTATAATTAAAAACATACAAAAAACTGGCAATATAACATACAAAAAACTGGCAATATATAGTACCAGAAAATACTACTTTCCGCTACAAAGGGACCTCAAAATGACAAAGTCGTACTATTAGGTCTGTATTCCAGAATTCGATCAAGAAAGTGTTAGTATGGGTATTTGTGTTAATAATTAACGTCTTTTTGCACTACTATGAGTCTTTTGGGGTAGCTACTCGGTTTTTCGACACCACCAGACCATTTTCAAAAAGTGGGTTTTTTACCCCGTATAATTTCGGTCATGCCCCCCCCTCGTACGAAAGATGGAGGGACCTGCCACTGCGGTCATGAATAAAGAAAGGGTAGTCCTCTGTAAAAGTGTGTTTACATTTGAGCTTGCATCTCTTTGTGCTGAGAAATGAGACTCCAAAATTCACCTCCCTTGGAGCCATGTCGGGTCAAAAATGGGGGGGTCTAATTTTCGGCTCATAAAAAATACCAGCGAGACCCCTTTTGGATACCGCTTATATAAGTTTGCCTACAGGGACTGTACTATACGCTGGCAAATTTTTAGACCTGTACCACGTACCCAAATGGGGTGGGTTTTTTCCCCGCCTGCTATATATACAGGACGTTACCATAAATATATGTATAGTGTATACATACATGTATGAGGGGGGGGATGGGGGGACCCCCCCCCCCAAAATCGAGGACCCGGGTGGGAGGGTCCCCAAAATTTGGGCAAAATTTAGAAAAAATGGCACTTTATTTTTGGTCGATCTGGGGGGGAGGGTCCCCAAAATTTGGCCGGAGAGGCCCCCCCAAAATTTTGACCCCGTTACATGTATGAGATACATGTAACGGGGTCAAAATTGTGGGGGGCCTCTTCGGCCAAATTTTAAGGACACTGTGTGTAATTTTAAGGACACAGTAAGGACAACGATAATCAGCACATTTTTTGCTAACTATGACAGAACTTTGTTGGAAACTGTTGTTGTATTTGAAAGAATAGGGGTTTTTGTGTTTGGGGCAAGGGCGTAGGCAGAGGGGGGGGGGGTCGCGCCCACACATGTGCAGTTGCGGAAGTCTGAGGGGGAGCCGTCGACGTGGGGGGGGGGGGGGGGCGGAGCACCATTTCCGGCCGTTTTTGCTTCGTGAGCCACCAATTTTTGCTCCCGTGTGCTACCTTCAAAACATTTGGGGGGAGCGGACCTGTCTGGGGGGGAGCGAGGTCGGGTTGGGGGGGAGCAATCCCCCCCACGCCCAAGTATGGCCGCGCCCCCCATCTTGGTCCAACCTGGAGAAATTATCAACAAGGGTCCTTCTTTTGGTTTTTATCGCCCGGTCGGAAAAAATTTCTGATACGTCTCCAATTGACCAAACTTGGCCTAAAAAAATTCTTAAAACTTTTTCCTGGGAACTGCCGCCTACAGACCACTGCAACTCTGTGGCTTTACTATTCCTGGTTATTATCTTTCATCAACGCCTTTGCATGTCTACAACAGTACATTATGCTGCATTTATGTTATGTAAAATATACACTGTATGATACTCTGATGTGACGTTACCATCTTTGGTTTTAATTATACTCTTCAACTTATTCGTGTAACATTTAACCGAGTGAAAACTTAGGTCGGCACGCCTGACCACAGTTTGAGCTCCTTCCCCACATGATCGACCAACTACAATTATATACTACATACTCTCAATTTTGCGAAAAATGCCAAGATTATATATTTTCACTTATGTAGGTCAACCGGACCGGATTTTTACGGGATATGCCCCCTTAATTCACTACTGTGTATATACTATATACATTCATGACTGCGAGACAAGCCATTGCGTCTAGTCGGCACAACCGAGATAGAGGTCATGGCCTTTGATTAGTCATTCAACACAGCCTGTAACCTGTTCGTGAGAAAGGCTATTTTCAGCTGTGGCGAAATATATCAAGCTACGTACTACGTAGGAGCTGAGAAAAAAACCCGGCGATGCCTTGCTAACATTAAAAAACTGGGTTGCCATTTTGTTCAGTAATGGACGGCAACCGAAATCATTTTTAATGACAAACAGCTGCCTTTGAAGTTTTGAACAAACTGATAAAGGCCATATCGGAAGTTAGAAACACACGCAAAGTCCTAACCTGAAACTGGCATTGATCCAATTAGAGTGCAAACATACATAAAAGTGACACTAACTTCATAAAGTTTCATATAATCCTCAGCTTTGACTCCAGCTGCCGACAAACCTGAATGCATATAGTGTGTGGCGGGTGGGTGCTCAAAATATAAAGCTAAGCTTAAAACAAATCTGCCCTGGCAAAAACCGCTATAAGCAACCTTTATTGTCTCTTTAATGATAAACAAACACCTATATATAACTTTGTGCAATAGACATATATATATATATACATAGACAAACTATATTATATAATATATATACGTATGTACGTATTTTCATAATTATGTATACATACTACGCAGTACACGTAACCTATATATATATATATATATATATATATATATATATATATATATATATATAAGCGCGGATCCAGGGGGGGGGGGCGCGGGGGCGCCGCCCCCCCCCCCCCCCCGTCATTTTTGCAGACTGAAATTTTACACAAGGGTCCCCCCTTTGGTTTTTATTGCCCCACCGAAAAAATTTCCGATACGTCTCCAATTGACCCAATTTGCTCTAAAAATAAAAAATTTCTCCAATTTTTTTCCTGGGGGCTGCCGCCCCAAGACCCCTGCAACTTTCTGGCTTACTGATGCTTGGTATTATCTTTCATCAAAGCCTATGCATGTTTAGCTACTACAACTAGAGTACCCATGTCGGCCCATCACTTTTGTAATTTTCGATGTTTTTAGTTCCAATTTTACGTTAGATGCTAATGTGTCGTCTTTTTGCTTTCCAATGACACAGAAACTGTAACGCCTCTCTAGTTTAGTAAAGATTGAAAAAAGTAGCAGATTTTAGAGGATATCCCGGGGTCAAAAAACATGGAAGTGTTTGGCTTCTGGGGGCTGCCGCCCCCAGACCCCAGTCACTGTGTGTTTTCATGAAAGATACAGATTTTAGAGGATATCCCAGGGTCAAAAACAGTAAAGGTGTCTAGCTTCTGGGGGCTGCCGCCCCCAGACCCCCGCAACTGTGTGTTTTGATAAAGCTTGCAAATTTCGTAGGATATTCCGGGGTCAAAAAACATAGAAGTGTTTGGCTTCTGGGGGCTGCCGCCCCCAGATCCCCGCAACTGTGTGTTTTCATGAAAGATACAGATTTTAGAGGATATCCCAGGGTCAAAAACAGTAAAGGTGTCTAGCTTCTGGGGGCTGCCGCCCCCAGACCCCCGCAACTGTGTGTTTTGATAAAGCTTGCAAATTTCATAGGATATTCCGGGGTCAAAAAACGTAGAAGTGTCTGGCTTCTGGGGGCTGCCGCCCCCAGACCACCGTAGCAGTAAAAATTTGTATTGTATTGTAGTTCTGATGGCCGATTGGGGGGGGGGGGTCGCGCCCCCCCCCCCCCGAAAAAAATTCCTGGATCCGCCACTGATATATATATATATATATATATATATATATATATATATAATATATATATATATTATATATATATTATATTATATATTATATTATATATATATTATATATATACAAGACTAGTGCGTCTAGTTTAGACTAGTTAGACTAGATCTACAACCTGAAGTCACGCAGTTGTTAACAATAAAACTTGTTTGGAAAAAATTTCAAAATTCAAACTTGAGTCAAAGTTGACTTGCAATGCGATTTGATCGCATATGAGGTGATTACAGGTAGTCAACAAAAGGGAAAAATTCCAGGAGCCATAACTTTTTATACGGTTGTGGTATCGACGTGAAATTTTTTTAAAATGCTAGCGCTTGTCAAGAGCTATCGATTGATAGGTCGCACGATGACGTAAAAACCAACCAATGTTCCGTATTAATTAATTGTTAAACGCTGATTTAACGTGGCGTCTGTCAACGTCAAGTAAGGTGTCATTCGAAAGCGCCTGAAGTTCTGAGCAGAATGCCGTCAATTTCATGTTTCTACGTCAACGTTGAAGCAAGTTATAACGGCTTCAATTTTTCCGAACTTTTGGTCAATACGCATATGGTGTGAGTAGTCGCGGAGGAATTTTTTCGAACAAAATGTTTTCTAAAATGAACTTTAGGCAATAACTTTTTCCAGGGACCACGTAAAAGGTTCTAGTTTTCACTATTAGATAGTGCAGACTATGGGCTTTTATTTGATACCAAAAAAGCTATACGTTAACGCTGACTTATATACAGAAAAATGCAAAATAAAATTTTTGAATAGAATAAATTTCAGATTTAGACCCATATGGCCGGCTCCATGGTCACTGCTGGAGTAAAAACTGTTTTGTGTAAGGATCACAGTTGTATGGATGACTTCATGGAAGCGTTTCTTTTGTTATATCAATGGTAACACGGACGTTACGTAACATTTTTGAAAAATACTCAGTTTACGTAAAAACTTTTTACGCCATAACTTTTTTAACTTGCTGGTAAAAAGTTCTAGTTTTCGGCATCAGTTAGGATATAAGAACAGCTTTCATTTGACACCATAAAAACTATAGGTTACCGCTGACTTATGTGCCGAAAAACGTAAGATTAATTTTGACAATAAAATAACTCCAACTTTATTGACCTGGAACCAGAGAACCGGGCCACGTCCATCATAATGTAAGCTTGTTTCATGTTTAGAACATCAACGCCAACCCTTCCAGAGCCACCTCACCCTATTATTATAATTATCACAAAAAATAGGATAGTTTTAAAGATGGTGATTAAAGATGGTAATTAAAGATGGTAATTATATATATTATATATTATTACCTTACTATACTATATAATTACCTTACTATACTATATAAACTTTCTTGCTAAAAAATAATTACGATAATAACTCAGGATCAGCTCAACGCAGAAACGTCATTTTTACGTTATCAGATAGCCGACAGCGTGGCCAAAAATTTTTCTATTCAAAGTCAGTTCGTAAAGGAAGCCGTTTAACCGCTAAACCGGTTTGAAAAAAATAAAAAATTTTCATACTGACATTTTCGGGCTCGAACATCTACTACGACGAATGTAAGATGATACTATAGTGTCATTTAATTCTCAAATATTCAGACCGTCATAACTTGCCTCAACGTTAACGTAAAAGCATAAAATTGACGCCTTTCAACTCAGAACAGTAGGCGCTTTTGAATGATACCTTACTTGGCGTATACCATTCACGTTTAAACGTTTAAATTTCCAATTCTAAATTATGACGCAAGCTTAACGTTAAGTTAAGGGCCATGTCCCCCATCATTTGAAAGCTCTAACAATTTCCTCTCAAATGACATTAAAATTATTATTCTTCCACTTCCGTATCAAAAGTTATGGACCCTGAAAAATTTCATAAAAGGGGCTGATTCTACTACAGATCGCACCATGGGTGATCAAATCTCAAAACAATTGAATTTAGGCAATTCAATTTTTACTTAAATATATACAACATGGTCGAACTAGTCTAAACTAGACGCACTAGACTTGTATTATATATATAATATATATATATATATATATATATATTATATATAATATATATATATATAATAGATATATATATATATATATATATATATATATAATGTCAATGTTTATCATGGTTAGACCCAGACGGAAGTTACACCCCCGGAGGTGAGGGGGGCGGTCATATATATTGTTTGCCTTCCGGTACACACTTAGTGACAGTTTTCAGATTTTCAACTAATTTTGGGGCACTTTTTTTGACAGCAGCCGAAAACTTTTTTTACTCAATTTTGGTGGGGAGCAAGGCGGTTCCTACAAGAAGCATACATATATACTTGGCCGAATAGCACAAGCATATATGCGGGTATCCACGTTAAATTGGGGGTGCTCAATTCTTTATAACCTATACTCGTTTTCTTGTGCTTCATGCAATTTAATCGTATTTCTAAGCTGTATTGTTGACTGTTAACATTTCAAAAGATTTTTTCATAAGGAAAAATATTAATGGGTTCACTCAAAATTACTGACTGTTGTCACTCAAAACGTGGTAGACTGGCCCAGACAATGTACAAAGGCATGCCGACCATAAACGGCTCTAATTAGACTTGCATAAACAAGAGTACATAATCACAAGAGTGTGACACTGTACTCGTTTGTGGCCTAGCAGCGCGGACATGCTGCGACCATTATCTCCCGAAAAAGGCCACAACTGTGGGGGGAGTACCCCCCAACACGAATGAAGGCATAGCCCTCAGCTGTGGGGGGGACCCACCTACAAATCAGACCGTAGGTCTCAAACGTGGGGGGGACCCCACCCCCCACAAATGAGGGTATACCCTCAAATGTGGGGGGGACCCCCACGCTTGGTACAACCTAAAAAATGACCCGGAGATGCCCTGCCGCCACGTTTTGAGGTAAAATCTCGCACAAGGGGTATTTTGAGGTGCTGAACTCGAATCCGGGGCTTATTTTTGTGTACCTGTCACGCTGGACGCTATTGACCGGCACGGACGAGGGTAAAACCGCCTACAAGGGGCCACTACCACAATAAGGGCACCAGACTGATTTTCGCTTTTGTCCAATCTCCTGGCATGGTCTTTGTCACGTGCTTGCTTTCCATTGGCTAAAGCATTAAAAACTCTACCCTTTTGAGCACAAGACCATTACGATTGGTGAACGATATATACTTGAAAACAGTCACGTTCAAAGTCACACTGGTGAAAACTTTAGTAACTTACCCACTCAAAGTGGTCGTTTACAAGCCAAAATTTTGAGAACGTTGATTCAGTATATTTTTACGTTGAACTTGAAAGTTTTATATCATTCGATATAGCAATTTCAGGCGAACATACGTCAAATTTTTTGCTAAAATTGATTTTATTTTTTTCATGTCGATCAACTAAAAGTCAGTAGAAATTAAGTAGCGAATCAGAGAGAGGCAGATCTTACACGTGACCCTTAGAGCAGCCAATGTCGGACTTTTGTGAGTGAAAAACTAGCGCGCTTACACATGACCCTTAGTGCAGCCAATGTATGAAGAGTATAGAGTATGAAGCAGGCTTAAGACTTCAATAATCCTAAAGGCTAAAATATAAAAAATAAAAAAGTTTTTAAAATTTATATTTCAATAATTCCAATTTTTTTCTGGTCCCAAACCAAAAATAGTTTCTAGACAAAAAATTCATGAAAAATATCTAATCTTGAAATTTAAATTTTTGGAAAAACAAAAATTGTCAGTTTTTTCAAAAATACACTTTTGATTACACGAGGGGTTGTTAGGTAGGAGGACTGGCCTCACATTTACTCACTGGCGCCGACTGGTGGAGCGGATGAATTAAAAAAATATTGACCATTTCGGGGGTCTAGAGTGAAAAAGGTCTATTTCGGACGTATCGTTTTTTTTGCAGAAATGCATCCGGGGTCCATCTGCGCACATTTCTGTGAAAACTGGGAGTCTCTAAGTGCTATATTTCTCACGTTATTCCAAAAATTGTACTTGGTTCCTTTTTAATATGCCACCAGATTAACATCTTTAAAATATGAAAACAGTCCATGTGTATGTTTATTCATCGATGAACCATGTTTATTTTCTTAATGTTAAGAATTATGAAAAGGGTCCATCTGTACTCTGCAAGTAAAGATGGACCCTATGCATAATATTAACACACAAGTCATAAGGTAAAACGTATCGGTTGTTTTCAATGGAACTAACTCCCGAAGCGCGCCGTACCTTCTACAATTCACTAGTAACTAACACCGATAACGGCTCACATTCAGATGACTAGGCTTTTTTGCTACTGTATATTGTTTGAGTTAGATTATAGACTGAAAATAGCTGAATATTTTTGTTCAAAGCTAACCAAATCCAATAAACGTTAAATTACGCTATAATCTTCTCAGGAAAAAGGCAGCCTTATTTCTTATTGGCTTGTTTAATTAGAATATAACCTAATCATAGCTGAATATCGATTTATACTAAAGTTACAGTAGACATTATATCAGTACCTTGAGATTAAAAAACAAGTACCTATCATGGCTGAATGGATCTATAGTTAAAAGTTACAGTGGGCATTATGTCAGTACGTTGCTTTTACTGGTGTAATGCGCTAAACTTACGTATTATCTTTGTAGAGTCATAGAAATAATCATTAAGAAGTCAAGTCACACTTCATTTTGTCCGCTTTTTGTTTGGTATTTTTGTTCGTGGTCTCAAAACAAACAGCCTTCATTAATAAATGATGATGCGCACGATAGGTTGATTTTTACCCCTTTTAAGTTGATAAAAGTAGCAAAAAGCCCTTTCAAAAAAGTAAAAATGCCGTTCGTAAAAAATGTCAAGTTTTCTGGTTCGTATTTATAGCAAAACATGTAGCTGTATAATGCAAGCAATGTCAGGATATTACCAATTGTCTGGATGCTAATAACATTGAAGATTGAAGCACCGTTTTTGAAAAAAAAAGATTGAAATAAAATTGTTACGATTTACGTTGAAATTTATTTAGAGTGAAAAAGGTCCATCCGTATGGAAGTACATGAATTTTATGATCTAACTGTATGTTTACACATAGTTTACATAATGGTGTGAAAAGGGTCTAAGTTACAGCTATCTCAGCTATTTTAACCGGTGGAGGTTTGATACTTTGAGAAACTCGTGGAGAGGCAGCTTTAAACAAAATATATCAAAATTGAGCATGTACAATGAAAGGTTTCGCCACACAAGTTTTTCGCCTTTTTCTCGAAAAAATAAAGTGCAACTTGGACCCTTTTCACTCTAGACCCCCGATTTGTACCAACTGCGAAAAGTGCTACCCCCCAATTAAAGCACACTGAAGACAATAACAACGACTATAAAATAGTCAGGAACGTTGCTACGCAAAATTAAGAACCAATTCGAGTTCAGGATTTGAGGCTGAAAGTGTTCTGAGTTTTAGGAGATATGTACATGTCATGGCGAAAAATGAACACTCCAGGACTCGCTGGTGGTAACTGGTACCCAGGGGGTCATATCGGAGCTCCAGGGAATCTTAGACAAAAGTTAACCTTGGATTTTTGTCAGTGTGCAAAATTGCCCCCAGATATGAAAAATATCAGTTTCAAAAAAATGTCCTCCAAAGTGGGTAGTTGTGCTGGTAAATAGGGATTCGAGTTCAGCACCTCAAAATACCCCTGGGTGCGAGGTTTTACCTCAAAACGTGGCGGCAGGGCATCTCCGAGTCATTTTTTAGGTTGTACCAAACGTGCCCCCCCCCATATTTGAGGGTATACCCTCATTTGTGGGGGGGTGGGGTCCCCCCCACGTTTGAGACCTATGGTCTGATTTGTGGGAGGTCCCCCCCACAGCTGAGGGCTATGCCTTCATTCGTGTAGAGGGTACCCCCCTAGTTGTGGCCTTTTTCGGGATATAATGGTCGCAGCATGTCCGCGGCGGCCAAGCTGGGGTCCAGAACAGTGTCATACTCTTCTTATTATGGACTCTTGATATTAACAATGACTTACCAGACCTATGGCCATAGATAAACATTGGGGGGAAAGTCCCCCAGATTTGAGATGTCGAGACTTGCTCCCCCTCTCAAATTTGATCTAAAAACTTAGATAAATATTTAAGAAGATGCAATTTATTGCGTTTTTTACGTTCAAGCCCCCCCTCCCCCCACCCGCAGGTTTCAAGGCGATCTTAAAATTTCGAAAAACCAGGGACAAGCCCACCCCCAGACTGAGACCCTGTCTACATGTATTATGCCTACGGCCCTAGCACACACTGGTGCAGTGGTTGTGGTGCAACTATCAGAAGTTCTGATCAGAAGAAGAAGAAGAAGAAGAAGAAGAAGAAGAAGAAGAAGAAGAAGAAGAAGAAGAACGGCACAGATAGGCACCGGTCACGGATATTGAGATAGCCCGCCAGCTCACGCGGATGACATAAGACCGGGGGCCGCAGTATAACAATTGAATTTTTAAAAAACCTCTGTAAATTTTTTGAGTTTTTAACTTTCGACCAAGTTTGCGATTTAATAATTATATATACGCTGTTTTTGAGAGACTTTGAAGCTACTCAGCAGTAAGTGTATGCAGAAATTGGTATTTACATATCATTTTATCCGCAAATAATGGCCGCGTTTAATATTCCTTTGGAATATTGACACTCGGACTAAGATGAGAACCGTTGTAAACGTTTTTTGACCGTTTAAACTTTAAAACGTAAACGCGTTTAAACGTTTAAACGTTTAAACGTTTAACCGCGTTTAAAAGTTTAAACGTTTAAACTGTTAAACAAGGGAGCGTTTAAACGCGTTAATGTATGATCGTTTAAACATGTATAATGTATAATCATGTATAATCGTTTAAACATGTATAATCGTTTAAACGTTTAAACGTACTAAACGTTAAACGGTTCGAAAACCGCGGGTTTTGAACCAGTAAACGTTTAAGGTGGTAGTTACGTTTTCGCAGCTTTTTTCAATGTTCTATTTTGTAGCAATTACTAAATCAAACAAGCGGTCTTTTGCATATTACAATTAATCAACTTATTTTTTACAAAATTACAATTTTTCAAGAGTCGGTGTAACTCTTAGTGTGCACGCCAACTATTTTGCTGAAGCTCATCAGCTCAATTTTATGCATTTTTCCCCGTATTTCGTTTCTTCACTGTGGTAAAAAATTTCGCATACAATTACGCAATTTATACCAAAGGCACGTACATTTACAAAACTGCTGGTATGCTTAACTAATTGTAATAATTTAGCAGATTTTTACAGTGAGCAAAAGTTTGCCTCAAATTTTTCTAAAAAGTCAAGAAACGGCAGTTTTTATGACATTGGTAGGCTGTAACTAAAAAAATAATCAACCTTTTCACTCAATTCGAAAAAGGTATAGGGCAAATTTATTTGGCTACTGTCAAGTATGCTTTCTTTGCATTCTTATGAACGGAACAGGATACTGGTTACTTCAACTGAAATCACTCATTGTGCTCAGAAATTGCGGATTTTTAAAAAAATGCAATTCAGTTGAATAGGGCCTCGTTTGGGTCAGCTAATATTACATTAAGCACAGTTTTCCCGTACCCGTTGAAAAAATGGCGGACAAAAGTTTAAAAAATGACGTTTCAGGAGACGGAAGAAAATTTCCAATTTTTGAAGGGGTTTCTTAACACTGCCAAAGCTGTTGGCTGCTGTGGCATATACTAACTAGGTGTGTTTTGATTTAGCAATTTTGCTGAATTTTGATTTTGATTTTTGATGCGTTACCAAAAATTTTGAATTTTGATTTTGATTTTTGATGCGTTGCCAAAAGTTTGGAATTTTGATTTTGATTTTAATTTTGATCTTTGATTTCTGATTTTTGATTTTTGATTTCTGCAAAAAACTGCCAAGGGAATACAAGCGTTTCAGGCTGACCACCCTTACGCTTGTCACACACCGTAAAGCTTTGATAGACTGAGGGTTGGCTAGATACCCAGACTATAGCATATACTTGAACTTGAAGTACTAGTTCAATTAGCTGAGGGTAGGAATAGACCTCTAGGAGTGGGCTTAGAAGTGCTTACAGGTGAAAAAATATGCTTTAAGGATAACACAGTTGCCGTCATGAAAACCGTAAACACATAAACACATAGCACAAGCAGCTTACAGGGCATTCGTTGCGACGAGAAATATGCAAGAACACAATGTAAGAAAACTGTCCAACAACAATATTTCAGTACCTAGTTTTTAGTTAGGGCATACGGGCAAATGTAGTGTTTGTGACCGGCCGCAATTTTAGGTCAACTGGTTTGAGAGTCTTACTCAAAACCGGCCTGCCGGCCGGTTAAACTTGAAACACCGGCCGGCCGGCCATATTCGATTACTGTTAATTTAGCTAGGTATATAGCTAAATGTGAAAATATGTAACTAGCGAAATTTGTCTAGTTAATATCTAATAGTTTGTGGTTAAATTGTTCAAGTTTAATTAATAGTTAACTTAAATTCCGTCATTAATAAAATTGGAATTATAACTACGCATTTGACAAGAATTTACCTAACTAACCAAATTTCGTAAAACTGTCGAAAAAAACACTTTACACATACGTAAAACGTAATCGTCGAACAGATTTTCAGACTCACTCAGAATCGATTAAAAATGAAGAACTAAGTAGTAGGTACTGACAAAAAACTTTGCGTGTTATTTTTGCGTGACAAAAAAAAACTGTTGCGTGCCGCGCCTAATTTTACCGATACGGTAAAATAATACTTAATTGTGGTCACGTCGAATTATGTGCGCTCGTCAACAGAAGTGCTTGTTTAGTTATAAATAAGCGCTCAAAATTGTACCTCACCCTATTCTTTTAACAGACCAACCGTGCGCTTGCCATAGTTGAAGGCTAGCAATAGACTACTCATGAGATTTCAGGCACATAATGCACTAATATACTCCTGTGTATATTTGATCTTTACTTTCAGAGCTTTTGTGTTAAAATCACACTATAAATTCAACAATTTTCTCGAAAAATCATTCCACAGTTGCTCGAACTGCTCCTGATTACAGCACGCAGTCGCATATTTCACAAAAAATCCTGTCAAAACAGTTTATGCTGACAAAAGCTGCGTAAATTTTTTGCAAAAAAGACAGCATATGGGGGTCGATCGCGAACCCTCGAAGTAGGATATCAGCAATTTTAGGACTAGCGCTTCTGACCACTCGACCACGCTACTTCGATGTGTAGCTTTGTTTGATTTTGATTATGTAGAAAAAAATATAAAAACAGACATGTCTAGACAATCACGTCATTAAGTATTTAGTCTGAAAAATTACAAACACGAGTTTTTAAATCAGAATTTTAGCAAAATGACAACTCAATACGTAGGCAGAAGTGTGCATTATGTCATTAGAAGTTGCAAAAAAGATATGCCTTCAAAAAAGAGCAATCAGTTCCCATACTGACTTTACGTGTTAATCATATGCGCCTATCACCATGTGGCTGCCATAATAACACCAAGAGTACATAATAGCGTCTCACTCTATAAAGAAGAAGAGTGACACACTCTCCAGCCTGCCTGTGTTCTAGCACAGGCAGATGCGCTGGTCGTTTTCAGGCTACATGTTGACATTCTATGCAACATGTGACTGGCCAATCAGAAGCGAGCTTCTATTCTCTGATTGGCAGACGCCTGTGCACGTGCTCCAATCATAAAACGGGATAGGTATAAAGGTTAATAACTCATTATTTATTCATAGTCTGCTTGTAAAAACATTAAAAAAGGTTTGCAAATACCTTTGGGGATATTTTGGCAAACTTTCAGCGAAATTGATTGAGAAACCTTGAAGAAATTCAGAAAAGTTTATATCTCAAAAGCTTCTCAATCAATTTCGCTGAAAGTTTGCCAGAATATACCTAGAGGTATTTGTAAACCTTTTTTAATGTTTTTGCAAGCAGACTATGAATAAATAATGAGTTATTAAGCTTTTATCCCTATCTTAATGCTTATCAACGCATCAGCGATTATATACTAAAGTGTGTTACGTAGGGAATCTACGCGCTGATTGGTCAGCCGCATGTTGCATAGAATGTCAACATGTAGCCTGAAAACAACCAGCGCATCTGCCTGTGCTAGAACACAGGCACGCTGGAGAGTGTCTCACTCTTCTTCTATATAGAGTGAGAAGCTATTATGTCCTCTTGATAACACTGTGCAGAGTTGATTTCTCTAGAAGGAACAAAAATTTGTACTGTGGTATATTAATTTTGCACGCTGCATCAAAAATCAAAAATCAAAAATCAAAAACAAAAATGCAAACTTGAAAAGGATTTTGATTTTTGATTTTGATTTTTGATGCGGAGCTAAAAACTACCATTTTTGATTTTGATTTTTGATGCATTGTCAAATTTTAATTTGATTTTGATTTTGATGCTGCATCAAAAATCAAAATTAATTTTGATGCACATTTTGGATTATTAATTTTGATCATCAAAACACACCTAATACTAACCAAGCTTTGCAAGTATAATGGATGCATAAGGGACCATATATATACATGTAAATTATGGTGCCTAGTGGTTATTGGTATTTTGTGATATTGGCATGAGAAGTTAGAATTGAGGTAAAAAACTTCAAAGTTACAGATCGCCTAGAACGACTAACAGAAATATGTCATATTTTAGCTGAAAATATTTTTAAAATAAATTGGGTTAGACCTTTTTTGATTGGCTTTTATGAGTAGTGTAAGAGCCACAAAAATTTGCATACAATTTTGTAAGTCCTCAAAAAATACACAAAAAATCCAGTTTTTTAGCTATAAATTAGCCGTAAAAGTTTGAATCAATGTCAAAATTAGCTGAAATATTGCTATTTACCCATGTCCGTGTTATTGTTATTTATTGTTATTGTTATATTGTTATTTCCCAATGTCCGTGCCAAGTTTGCTGATGTTTGATCAAGTAACTTTTGAATTATTGCAAAAACTTCGAAAACGTAACTACCACCTCAAACGGTTGCAAACCGTTTAAACGTTTAAACGCGTTTAAGATGGTACTTTTAGCTGGCTGCACTTTTAGGCTAACATATGGGCAAACTATAGGCTCTTCATATTCAGTTACACTATAATTATTACAAAAAAAGAAGTGTTTTTGACATTTTTTGGCTATTTTTACAATATTTCGTGATTTTTAAACAACTTGTTCTCAAAAACAGTACTGATTTTTACTACATACATTTTTACTACATATTTCACTTAAGATCAGTTTGGAACGTTAAAACGCATATTTAACTGTAACTGTTTTCAGGAAATTGACACTTTCTGAATTCAACTCCGATTTTCACTTTAAAATGATGTGATGTAAAATTTAAACTGCACATATCTTCAAAACTCGGCACCGAACTAGATAAAGTTGTACTACCGTATTGTGACAAAACATGTTACCAACTGTTATATAACCAGGGTTATGAGCTCTAAAGTGTATCACCCCCATTTTTGACAAAAAACGCTCGAAAATACGTGAAAAGAGTTGATGTTCTATATTCGTTTTACCTAGCTTCCGTATTGTCGTTTGAATGTATTAGCGGTCATATTGAAAGACAGTAGGTCACTTCAGACTATGGTGGTTGAATTTATTGCCATGGTTCCCATGGCGACGCATACACGTTTATTACACTAAAAGATGCGTCATGTACTCGAAAGTGTCAATTTGCTGAATAAGTGTGCAGTCTATATTCATAATATTTGACCAAAATGAAGAAAACTAAAATGTCTAAATTGCTTTTTTTGCAATTATTGATAGGCATTGTAGTTTTTGTTTTCTCAAGCCATAAAGTTTTACAAAGTTCAAAAAAGTTCTATTTTGAAGCTTAGATTTAAAATACTGAAACAACGTGATGACTTATGTATGCAAATGAAACTATGCATGTATTGAGACAACTACAACTAAATTTAGACTAAATTGGAATTTAACTTCATCAAGTCATATTCTTTCCAAAATGAAACATTCATATTCTTTCCAAAATGAAACATAAAGCAAAAACTTGAAAAAATGCCGAATTTGAGATATTTCACAGCGTATTTTGGACAAACTGTTAAAATTGCTAACAAAACAAATACATGTGCTTATGCTCTATTTCTTGGTCTGTGAAATGCAAAAAACCGCTTATGAATAGCTTCTAAAACAACCGAGTAACAGCTCATCAAAAAAAGCTGGATATACGATACTACCTCCTTAAACGGTTCAAACCGTTTAAACGTGCCCATGCCTAGCCTCACATTGTACCATTCCTTACTCAGCAGAAGAGCTTGTTGGTTTACAAATTACATAGTACAGCAGATATCGATAAACTCAACTGACGGTTGTTGAATCCGTAGCAGTTTTTTTCTGTCGCCGCCTTAGCGAAGACAGGATTTTATACTGCTGCTTCACGTGTCTGGTGTTTTTGGCTTGAACGATACGTACGATCTTAAATTTTTGGTACTTTGAGTTCCGAATATCATTTCATGATTTTTCAAAAAATAAGTTTATTTATTTAAGTGTATGTATTATATTATAAGTAGTATAGGGGCCGCATCTCAGGGCAGATTGGGTGGGCAGGAGCCGAGGAGCCTATCTTTAACGTGTAAAATCCTGCAAAAATCCCCCGAGGAGCCTATCTTTAACGTGTAAGCTCCAGTCTGGCTCCAGTCTAGCTCCAGTCTAGCGAATTGGGTGGGGAGGAGCCTCAAATTCCGTAAATTTTTAATTTTAATAATGATTTTTAAATTTTTTTAATTTAAATTATTAAATTTTAATTTTAGTTCATGTATTTTGCAATTTTTAATGTTAATAATTGTTTAATTTCTTACTATTTTACAATTTTATTACCGTTTTTTATGAATTACGTAATGTCGTGTGTGTGGTTTTTCCGGTAGTTTTTTTTGCAATAACACGTGCATGCCCGCAGGGCTTTTAAACAGATGCCAACTAGTGGCAGAAAACTAGTTAGGTAGGTTACTGTAGTAGACTACGTATTTTAAGTAAATTAGCTGTAGCTTAGCGATTAGAGGTCCGATCAAGGCGATCAATAGCTCATTTTGTAGCTTATCATAAGGGCTACAAGGTGATATAAAAAACTTAACCATATTTCCAAATTTATGAACATATGTACCTAGTTTAGCAAACCTAGTTCACGTTTTTGGCTAAAAACATACCGCACATTTTACGGGAATGGACGATTACTTAGCGATTATTTGCCCGATCAAGACGATCAATAAGTCATTGTGTAGGCTATCATTAGTAGTACAAGCTGATATAAAATGCTAAGCTCAATTTCTACGCTATCAGTAGTAATGACTATTTCAGTACAACCACCTCATTTTTTCAAACATGCTCATGTACTGTGTGGGTAAAAACATACCGCACATTTTACGGGCATGCCCAATTACTTAGCCGTTACACGTCCTAGCTAGTCAAGCAATATGTCATTATGTAGCCTATCACCCGTACTACAAGTTAACATAAAAATCTAGGCTAAACTCCTACTTTAACGGCAAGTATACCTAGTTTGGCAAACCTAGCGCAACTTTTTGGCTAAAAACATACCGCACATTTTACGGGCATGGAAGATTTCTCAGCAATTACTCAATCGATTTACGTGATCAATACGTCATTGTGTAGCCTATCATTAGTACTATACGCTCATATAAAAATCTAAGCTGTAGACCCATGTTAAGAACCGGTAGACCACGATTAGTAAACCCTACACTATTTTTTGGTGTAAAAACATACCGCACATTTTACGGGCATGACGGATCATTTAGCGATTAATTATCCGATCAACCCAATCAATATATCATCGTGTAGCCTGTCATAAGTACTACAAGATAACATAAAAAATTAAGCTGGACTCTTACTTTGTGTTTAGAAATGACTGTTTTAGTACACGGCACCAGTTTTTGGCATGCAGTAAATTTCGTAATATGTTGCATACGTTCAAGTGTGTATGACATCGTTACGGTTCAGCTTAGTTACTGTTATTGTTTGGTTATACTCAAGGTTTTATGTTTTATTATAGGCTTATTTATGCAATTTTTATAGTTTTGCGTGTGAGGAAGTGCTGTTACACTTTGATTAATATTTTTACTCAATAATATGTCTAAGACTACTGAAATAACTATCTTGCAAATCAAATTGCATCACCGAAATTTATTTATCAGCACGATATTACATACTTTTCTGTTAATTCTTACTGTAATATGTTTTAAAAACATTTTTGCTGCTATATGTGTTAATGACCAGGTGATTTATGAAATATTTTGATTATTTGTTAGCAATGTTCGGTAAATTTTGTAGTTTCAATTGTTAATCATGGGATTATTTTAGTTATTTTGCGACTCTGCCTGAACTTTACTAAGAGGTTTGGGGTCAAAGTGCGGTTCGTATTGCTATTCAATGACTAAAGTAAAGTTTAGTGGTGAGCACTTTTTGGAATTTAGTCAGACTTTGGTTTATTTTTGGTTGCCTCTTACTGTGATGTGTTATAATAGGCTTATTTCAGTTATTTTCAGTTCATTGTGAGTGCAATTTCACGGGTGGTGACTAATAGTTGTTTCTGTAGGTTTTTAATGCAATTATGAGCCGTTCAGGAAAAATAGTTGTTGTCGCTTCGAAATGTACTTATTTAAATAATCAGCCTTTTTCTCAGTATGAAATATTTTTTAGCAGCATGTCCAGGTGTTTTTGTGCTGGTCAGTTTTTGTATGATACAGGGCAAATCATTAATTCGGTGTCATGCTGTTTTACAGTGTTTAAACTGTTTACTCTGTGTCTAGTGAGTTAACTAGTAATACGACTAGTTCTTTGCAGCGACAGTAGACACATTAGCTTTTCAGGAATGGTCGAGTGATGGATGGTTGAGTGATAGATTTTTTTTGTTGCGTTACTCGTACCTATTGTACAATTTGTCCAACGTCCCTACACAGTTTTATAAAAAATACGTATATTACCCAGGTAATGTATGTATGTATATATGTATATATATGTATGTATGCATGTATGTATGTATGTATGTATATATGTATGTATGTATGTATGCACGTATATATGTGTAATTTATCTTTAGTAAGTTGCAAATAATGTTTAAAAAAGTTATTCTACTGCAGCTGTTTCAACTTAGGTCGTTCATACATTACGTACCGTTTACAAAGTACATAATTTTTAAACATATATTTCAAAGTTTTAATGAATATGTAACCATATGGCAGCAAAAAAAAAGTGCTGTATGGCGGAATAAAGCCTGCTTTCCTCCGATCTTGTCTAGTTTTAGCTAAAGTCTATTGTCTTTAGTTAATTTTGAAGGTACGTTTTAAAAATGATGATTTCATTATGATTGCGTATTGTTAGTTGAGGTTGCGGTATTTTGTGTGTGTATGTATCACACTACTTTAGCTAAAGAGTAACCTTGATGATTAAAATAATTTCTTTTTTTTCTGTAGTTCTATGTAATAGTGACTACCATCAATTCTCCATTTTAGGGCATGAAAAATATCTCGGTCGTTGGTCAATCGATGCAAAAATAATGAAAAACTAAATATTAGGCAATCAATTAGTCTTCGTACGTAGATTGTGACAAATACTCACATTGAAACTTTGACAGTGCCAAAAAAAAGTTAGTCACGGCGTCTGTTGTTGATCTTATCTTTTGTTTGTCTGCATTATGTAGATTTTATCAGTGTGTGTGGCGTGCCTTTTTGTTGTCATCAGCTGTGGTATGGCGTAATTATGTCGCAACAATTCATGTCTAGGGTGTTGCATAGGGGGGTATTGTGCTTAAAAAATTTAGTATGGGCAACATAAAGTTTTCCAACTACTATACTATAGTCAGCTATAATCTATGTATTAACAAGATAATTTTTGGAATTTTTTTTCATGAAAAAATTTATCACATGGCCCCCCCTCACAACATTTATCACGTGAGTGGC
>JASANF010011143.1:0-43602 GCA_030248245.1 Trissonchulus sp. WLG1_4
ACATAACTGTAGGTCGAATACGGGGACAGTTTTTGTTGCCACACCCTGCCTGCGTATTTTCGTCATCCATTGGGACATTAGTTTCATAACAGTCTTTTTTGCTGAATCGAGTTTTTTAACCAATCCATTATTCAATCAAATTTTGAACAGCCACCCAGTGAGTAAAGGAGCACAAACAAAATTTATTTTTTTATTTCAGCTTTTAGCCCAAACCCAGTTATTATCTTAACGGTTTTGTTGTAAAATAAAGTGAACTGTAAAGTAACAAATCCCTAAATTCCCGCGGGGCAATACCTTTGCCCTGCCCGCCCCGTATTCAACACTAACACAGGTGTCGTGTATCGTCCTACTATCTAAAAATTTGGCTCGGAATTTTAGTACTGTGGTACTGATCCATTTTTACAGTGAATTTTTGGCGTGAATTTTTGGCACGGACATTTGAAAATAAAACGCACTGCACTAGTTTGTTTTCAAGATCGCGTCGGTCCAATAGTAAAAATCTCAGTATGGCACACTATTCTTTTCATGGTTGTTGTGGTGACTATTGCATATGACTACCACTATAGATGCACTGAATATTAATTAGGTATTCAATAATGAAGATAGGCTATATCGGTATCTTGTGGATAATGAGCAGCTGTTAATTCTTAAGTCTTGAATAAACCCACAAATTTTCATATAATACTTGTCATAAAACTGCAAGTAAAAGTTTACTGTACACTAAGACGACGCGCTTTGGCCACATTTATGCAATCCCATACAATACTTTGAAAATAATTAAAGAAAACTATTCAGTTTTTAACTCACTTGCTCAGAGAAATTCATCACTATTGTGATGTAACGTGCGTAAATTTTGCTATCGATAATCTCAATATTGATAGTCAACAACAACAAACAAACCTTCTGAGCTATGCGTAGAGACACGCACACACACACACACACGCACGCACGCGCTGTGCGCTGCACACAAATAGGTATGTGGTAGCTGCACTTGCTCAGTACAGCAGGCTTCAGTTAATGCACTGAAACTTCGCATGATTAACATGCAATTTTAGTTTCAGTGCATTGACTGAAATTAGTATGCAGTATTGCGCTGAGGCGGCCGCGCAAAAATGCACCGACTTTAGCCTCTGGAAGCTGCCGCCTCCAGAACCCCGCAACAGTGAATTAACAGTAACATCTGAAGAAGAAACTCTTCATAGGTAAATCATAGCAGCGGCTTTCGCTTTCGACATTTGTATAACTTAAGTTGTAACTCGATTCAATGTTACAGGAAAGTGCAATAACCAGACTTATACTGCACTCAGCAGCGTGCAATCTACTTATACTGCACGCTGTACTAGAATCGATTTACAAGTCACTTATAGCACTGGTGGTTGTGCTAAAACTAATTGATACGCATGTGTGAAACCCTCGTGCAAGTGCACTCGTGCTCCTGCACTCGGAGTTTCACAGAAACATGCCACTGATATCACTCCAACCAGTGCCATAACCCATACATCTTCGGTATTCATGGCTGGTTGGCTCAGGTAGTCCTGTGGTAGTGCGCTAAGCATATACTGAGCATCTGACTTCAAGTCAGTGCCAGAAGTTTGGGAGTTCAAAACCCTATCGGTTCTGAGCTTTTGCATTCTGAGTATTTACAATTGCTGTTTTTCAAATTCGTCTTTTCGTTTAGCAAAAATTGACCTACCTGCCTTTCTAGTGTATATAACTTAATGTAGGAAATTAAAATTAGGAATTCCGATTCTGAATAGGGAGGGGGCCGCTAAAACGGCAGTGCAAACTGAGGTTTCAGCGTTAGGGCAGGCCTTTCACTGTTATTTAACACTGAAAATTCGACCTACCCAAAATAACAGGTAAGTCTGTCTTTGTAAAGATTTGGCAAATCCTATACAAACCAAGTATAAACTACCAGCTACCTGGTGCGCTGTGGCGCTGGAAAAAGTACGCTCGGCGTCGGCTTCCAATTTTAGTGAGCTAGGGCTATCTATCATGCTGAGGTTCATTCTTCGCAACACAAAATTTAACGCTAATAGCCAGAACAACGTTTATTCCCAAAAAATAAAATCTTGGAATAAGCAAAGAAATAAAGCTTTATATAGAGAAACACCAAATTTTTGAACATGTACATACATAAAAATAACTATTGGTTACCTACACATACATTATGCGACACTGACAGCTATATCTGTCGAACGTTACTTAACGTTTAATTACTCATTGAGAATTTTAACCAGTGGTCAAAAATGTAGGTCAACATCTACATGCAACTATCAAAGCCAGGCGGTGAATCGAATTCTAAGATAATAGGTCTATAATAAACGATAAATTTATCTGACAATGAACCAATCAGCATTCCCGGCAGTTCAGTATGTAATGAAAAGCTCATATCATGGCAAAGCTTCAAAGTTATCTCTATTTAGTTATTTTCGAAGCTGCCTCCGTGAAAATTTTGTGACCGTTTCTGATCTATTGTATTTACGCAGAGCAGTTATATACATATGCATATATATACATGGACAGGGCCTCACAGATAGATATCCTAGCAAAGTACGTATATTCCTAAATGATTGAGATAAAAACAACAAAGAACCAAACAAACAAATAACAATGAAGCATTTTCATCGAAACAAAATGTACTCAAACAAGTCATAAAAACAAAGCTAATTCTAAACTGTGTATCTTACGAGCTACTCCTTAGTCATATTAAACAGGTTTATCATTCATGTAACGGGGTAGAAAATTCTGGGAGGCCTCTTCGGCCAAATTTTGAAGACCCTATCGATAAAGATACCCCAAAGTTTGCGAAATTTTTGAAAAAAGTGCTGTTCTTCAGCAATTATGCCCAAATACATCTATATTCATGAACGCAAGCAATAGAACAATATTCAGAAAACTGCACAACACATGGACATCAAGTATATATATATTTAGTGAACGAAAACAAATCAGTTAACACTCTGACCATAAATGGAACCGGGCCTCTGGTCACTCAATTTCAGGCACTTCTGGATAATAACGAAATTATTCGCTGATATTCAAACCATACATGTAAAACTATTTTGGATCAAAATTTTAGGGGCCTCTTCGGCCAAATTTTGAACAATTGTGAATTTTGAAGATTACGGAAGCCCCCCGATCGACCTAAAGCAAAAATACCCTATATTTTGTAAAATTTTTACAAATAAGTGCCATTTTTACGAAATTTTCCGCATCCTCCCTCCAAGTCCCTTGATTTTGAGGGCATATTCCCCCCATCCCCCTTCATACATGTATGAGATGAGATCATTGTCAGAATTTTTAGCCCGTCCTTGACAAAAAATTTGGCAGGTCCAAATTTCTGTATATAATTTGCATTTGAAACTTCCAAAAATGGTCACTTCAAAGCGGGTCATCAAACTATCACGTCAAGCGGCTACTAAGTTTCGATTGTGGGATCCGGATCCTTTTCTGGCTCAGACAATAATAAACATCAGTTCCGCAAAAGAAGAACAGTCCAAAAGAAATAACAGAAACACCTAATACAACAGCAGTGACTTAAACTGAAATGACTGGTCAAAGTGGTCAAGACACAACGGGCATGGAATACAACGGCAGCAATTTACACATTGCATTAAAACTACAGCAGATACGTAAAGAGCACGGTCGATCAAGGAGGGAGGTCCCCAAAAGTTTTGGCCGGAGCCCCCCCCCCATCCCGCAAAAATTTTGACCTAGTTACAGCCCCCAGCCCCCCCCCCCCCCCCCCCCCCAAAAAAAATTCCGACTGAAAGTTTACACAATGGTCCCCCCTTTGGTTTTTGCGCCCGGCCAAAAAAAATTCCGTTACGTCTCCGATTGATCAAATTCGGCTTAACAAGCACTTCTGTTGACGAGCGCACATATTTCGACATGAAGACAGTGAGTATTATTTTACCGTATCGGTAAAATTAGGCGCGGCACGCAACAAGATTTTTGTAACCAGTACTTCTAATATGATAATAGCTTACAGATGTTACGCAGAGTTCCATCTTTATTCGAGCTTGAATGTATCACAAGACATTGGAAATTTGGCAGTACTACAAACTATCTATACACTCATGCACTGTGTTGCCATGTAAGAGAAACCCACATAGTCACAGGGGTCTGGGGGCGGCAGCCCCCAGAAAAAAATTTGAGAAATTTTGGATTTTTCGGCTGAATTTGGTCAACTGGAGACGTATCAGAAAATTATTCAAAAAGGGAACGTCCCATCAGACAATGCATTTTAAGGGAATAGCTAAAGTGGGGGGGAGGTACAAAAAAGTGGGGGGGCACCGAAAAGTGGGGGGGCCCGCCCCGCCCCCGGTAAAAAAATGCCGGTAGTAGAGCTGGTAGTAGTAGCCGGCTCCCAATTTTAGTGATAGAGCTACGGCAATCATATTGAAGTTCATTTTTCTAACACAAAATTGAATACAGACAACAGCGAGAACTTTTATTGCCAGAAAAACAAAATCTTCGATTATGCAAAAAAAAATAAAGCTTTATTAAGAAAAACACCAAATCGTAGACCATGTACATAACCATTAGTGCTTAGTGTGCTTAGTGCTTACTTATTACGCTTTCAAACAATTCATAGCTACATATATCTTCTGAAATTAAATATACTGAACCAGATTAACTTCCATCCTTTAAACTTCTTTTAAAAATTTACAAAAAGAATTAAATGAAGAATTACACAAATTATAGAAACTACTACGGGTCTATTCCTTTACCGGATTCAACGGGCTGGACTTATTTTAGTCCAAGGTTTTGGAATGACAAATCGGACTAAACGGACTAAACGAGTTAAAATAAGTCAGCGGCTTAATTTTAGTTTGACCCCATTCCAAAACTACCACTAGACTAAACGGACTTAACATGCACGCTTAGCATTAGCGTACATAGTTAAGTCCGTTTAGTCCGATTAAAAAGCAGCGCGCTAGAACTTAGTCCGTTTAATCCGGAGGTTTTGGAATGGCATTTTAAGCTGAATTTTTAAACCGTTTAGTCCGATTATAATTAACCCTTTAATCCGGTAAAGGAATAGGCCCTACGACTTTCACATAACAGATAATTTCTAACGTGCTAATCCACTTCAAAAAATGCTATAACTCAAAATTAAATTTTTAAGGACTAAATCTCAATTATTTTTTAAGGTCAGCGACTTTTAATGTCCTAAAAAATAGCTAGGCTTCAACTTTGCCCCGATGAGTCTGAAATAGCAACTAGTACATAGAATATAATTCTCTTGTAAACAGATGTTAAATAAAAAAATACAGCCCTGAAACAAGGTCCGGCACTAACAAAAGTCTGTAATAGATTAATGATACTTAACGAAAATTGAATAGCAATTCTGCACGAAACACTATGATAAAAACATAGTAGGTATATAGTAGGCAGTTAGACACATATTATTCTCGAAACACCTAAGTCAAAATAAGTCACAACTTGAAAACAGTAACACCAAAGTGGAACAAAGCAAATGACTGATCAAAATTAACTATATATGAAACAAAATACACCACTTGCACTTGCATGTCCACACGAGTTTCCGAGTACATTATGCTACATTTACTTGTGTAAGACAGTGTCTTATGTGACGTTCCCATCAGAGATGCACGGGGTGAATCGGCGAGGGGGGGTGCCCGACCCCTGACGGAAGGGGAGGTGGTCCCTAGTTTTGGCCATTTTTCGGCGACAACAGAAAATTTTTCAGAATTTTTCGATTTTCAACTCATTTTTGGGGTACTTTTTTCGCCGCAGGCGAAAATTTTTTGCAATTTTTCAACTTTTTACGCATTTTTTGGGCACTTTCTTGGCCATCAGAGGGGGGTGGGAGGTAGTGGGGGGGTGCCGGATGTCTGGGGGGGGGGGGGGTGCCGACTGCCGACCCCCCTCAGGGGGGGGTGGATACCCCCCCTACCCAACCCTTTGTGCATCTATGGTTCCCATCTGTTTTTAATGTTTTTTCGGAAAAAATTTCTGTTACGTCTCCAGTTGACCAATTTCGACCTAAAAATTGAAAAATTCTCCAATTTCTTTTCTGGGCGGTGCCGCCCCCAGGTCTAGATCCCCGCAAATGTGTGACTTAGCGATCTCCCTCTCTCTGTTCAGGAATCTCCTAGGCTAGATTGGAGGGACCATGGTGATGACTATTGCCTCAGCGATCTTGCATTTGTAATGAAAATCGACTTATTATAATTAAAAAACATGCGTTTTAATGCATAACAGAAAATCGAAGTCATTCAATTCCCCCTTTTTTTCTGGGCACCCGACTTCGGTGATGTCACCTAGAATGTCAATGACGTTAATAACGTATATAGTGTATGCACCGATAGAAACACAAGACTTTTACGGTACCACCTGGACGCACTGTCATTGTGTGGGACGCAATTTTTTTGAACGGGACGCAAAATGGACGCAGTCTCGGATTTGAAAAAAAAACCCTGCTTCACATTTCGGTCTGTAACGTAAACTATGTTTTTGAAAATCTAAAAATTTCTCAGTTTCTGGGGGCGCCCCCAGACTCCTGCGAGCCAACTGCTTAGTGCTCAACTGTAGTTTTGATTTCACAATTAACGCCACAGTGTACTCAAACTGATACCGTAACAATGCGAAACCATATGAAGAACAAAAAAAATTTCGAGGCTGCACCCGCCCCCCTTTTCGAAATCCTGGAACCGCCCCTGACTGTCAGTGCCAGCTTGATGCTGAGCATCAGTGACATTTTGAATTAGTATTTATGGTATTTAGGGATGTACCGAAAATTCGGTATTTTCGGTATTTTCGGTATTTTAAGTCAATTTTCGGCCGAATACCGAATAGTTAAAAAATCAAGGAAATTCCAAAGCAAGCAACGTTTAGAATAAGAACTCATTTTATTAATCCTTCAATTAGCACTACACTTCGACCTGAGATGTACGCAAAAAACATGAAAACTGTATGTGTTAGCTAATAACCTCTATTAGCATTTGTGAGGCATTTAACGCAGCACATACTTACGTGTTTTTTTATGTATGCTTATGAGTATCGTCAAAACACAAAACACACTCTGCAAAGTCTACAAGCAGTTTAATAACTGTCCCACTTCACTCCAAAATCAGCACAAGACCCTGGGACAGCCTGGGTGAAAAGGGACAAGCCTTCATGAAAGATGAAAGCAAGTTGCAGGGGTCTGGGGGCTGATTGCGGCAGCCCCCAGAAATAAATGCATATTTTTTATGGTTCTACGCGATGTTTAGAGCAAATTTGGTCAGTTGGAGACGTATCGGAAATTTTTTATTCATTGGTAAATGGTAGCTGAAAAAGTTTAGGCCAGCTGGCCTCGAGCCCAGAAACGCCAGCCCTCTACTCAAAAACGTGAGTAGTTACATTACAATCCATTTTATTAGTGCAACAGTTAGGGGAAAGATGGTCGTTGTGGAGCACAGGACGACCCGAAAAGTTGAAAAAAAGGTTTTCCCCGCACCACTATAAAGAACATGTATCTATGTTGAAAAAATGTGAGTTTGCATTTACCGCCTAAACCGAATCTGCGCCTATATTGTGTATATAGTTGTTACGCTCAAAGTTGCATGTTTCGGCATTGTTTCTGAAACTTTTTAGGTGGGGGTGTCCCTTTTCGCCCCAAAAAACAGTCCCACTCCATCCCAGGTCACTATACATAGCAGGGATCGACCGGAGTTCCGGTTCCGGTTCCGGTACTTTTTGGCTCCGGTTCCGGTTCCGGTTCCGGTATTTCAAAAGTACCGGAACCGGAACCGGAACCGCAAAATCTCCGATAAAGCGTTTTGCCTTCAATTTTGTGTTGTTCGGCCATGAAAATTTTCCGATAGGTCTCCAATTGACCACAATCGGCGTAAAAATCAAAAATTTCTCCAGATTTTGTTCAGGCGAAACTCTTGCGACTCCGTGGCTTGTTTAGTCAGTTTTCTTTCTTATTTTCTTTCATCAAAGCTCATGCATCCAAAATATGTAATGCACTGTTACTATACGAGTATCCGTATCCGAGTATTAATTACACTTTCGATTGCACTCTGGTCAGAAAATAGGATTCTTTTTGAACGACGTATGCTCAGGAGCATGGGCGTAGCCAGGGGGGGGGGGGTCGCGGGGGCGCGACGCGACCCCCCTTTTAGTCGAACCTGAAGAAAGTGTCAACAAGGGTCCCCCTTTAGTTTTTATCGCCCGGCGTAAAAAAATTTCTGATACGTTTCCAATTAACCAAATTTGGCCTAAAACTCAAAAAATTTTTCTGGGGGCTACCGCCCCCAGACCCCTGCGGCTCTGTAGCTTACTATTTTGTGCTAATATCTTTCGTCAAAGCCTATGCATGTATACACGAGTACATTATGCTACATTTACTTGTGCAACACACTGTTTGATGTGTCGTTACCATCTTTTGTTTTAATTTTTCTGTCGGAAAAAATTTCTGATACGTCTCCAGTTGACCAAATTCGGTCTAAAATTTGGAAAAATCGCCAATTTTTTTCTGGGGCTGCCGGCCCCAAACCCCTGCAACTTTGAAGTTTAGTATCTTGCGTTTGTAAACGTCCGGCCTGAAAAAATTTCTGATACGTCTCCAGTTGACCAAATTTGGTCTAAAAATTGAAAAAATCTCCATTTTTTCTGAGGCTGCCCCTGCCGCTGCCGGCCCCAGACCCCTGCAACCTATGGCTTAGTGGTCTTGCGTCTACAATGCGCGTGTAAGTACTAAGATCGCTAAAAACTTCACTTCAACTTCAAAATTGCTATCAATGAGTGAGCAAAAAAGTGGACAAGGTGCCCTTTTCAAACCCCCCTTTTCAAAATCCAGGCTGCGCCCATGCTCAGGAGTGCCGCTATTGGCGTTAAAATCGGAAAAAATTTTGAGTGCATTTTAACACAATTCAAAAATTTCTGTAATCTTTTACAAAGGGGGTAGCAGGAAATTTTTTGCGTATTTTGAAATTTAGGGACTGTTAGAAGGGCAGTCAAAAATGTGAGCAAAAGTAAACAAAAAAATTTTTTGAAAATATTGCAAAATATAGGGTCTTTTTGAAGGGGGTTCCGGTTCCGGTTCCGGTTCTTTTAAGTGGTTCCAGTTCCGGTTCCGGTAGTTTTAGGGTTCCGGTCGATCCCTGATACATAGTATATATTTATATATTTATCTATAAGTAGTATTTTATTTTCTGAATCTTTAAAATCTGAGAAAACTTTGCTTGACAAATGACAACTATTCGGTATTCGGCCGAAAATGAAAAACCGAATATTCGGTATTCGGTGAAATTTTTTTCGGTCCCATCACTAATGGTATTTGAATTTATTAAAAATTGGTACTTATGACCACAGTTTAACACGGGGGGGGTATGGGGGGGTCCGGGACTGTTGTGGAGAACTACGTCACAACACAGAAGAGAATATGCTCACCGTCAAGATGAGATGAGCCAATCTGGGTTGAGGCTGCGATGGTATGACGCCCTGGAGTGTAGTTGGATCGTCGCCGGGAGGTGCTGACTGATTGGCACACTGGAGCCCGGGGTAGTGCGACAGCCGATGGGAGACCACCGATACGATGGTGCGGATTGACGGTAGGCTGGATGGGTCGTCGGTAAGTCCCACCGCTCTGGATGGGTCGTCAGCCGGTAACACCGCGCTGGATGGCGGTGTTGGTCGTCGACAGGTTACTCTGGCTCCGGCCACGCCTTGTTGGCCGCAACCACAGTCCACAGAGCATCAGGAACAGGCGGGCCTCCGGCCTCGACTTCGTCGTCAGCTGGTCGGAATGAGCACAATAAGTGTAGTCGGAATAATCGGAATTAAGAATCGAGCGAACGAGCTGACTATGTGGCCAGTAATCGATCACACGCTGAAACAGAACACCACGAGCTGCGAGCTGTCTCACTGGAACTTTCTAGACCATCTGGAAGCCTACTTACCTACCCTCCTATCTACCTACTCCTACTCCCCCTCCCTTCTCGTCTAGCTCGCTATCAATAATTCAAGCGGGTAAATTGGAGATGGCGTGGTGTCTGGTGTTGGCGGTTGGGCGATGTCGGCAGTTGCTGGACCGTCCGTGATCGTGGTGCATCTCGCTGAAACAAGCACCACAGATGAAGTTCGTGGAGTACGCTCCACGACACTCCGGCCACCGAGAGATTCGATCAGCCAGCCAGGGAGAGGGAGGAGCAGGTGAGTGTAGGTAGGCTGTGGCTCGTGGATGGTGTTCTGCTCGCCGATTCACCGATTCACTGAACAGTTTGTTTGTAGATGGACTTCGTTGTGGGTTTGTGTCGTCTTGTCTTCGTCGTCTCGCGTAGTATGGTTCTGGCAGTTAGAAAAGGAGTTTGGCAGCCACGGCGTTGAGGCTGTGACTGAGGTTGTCACGGGCTAAATTCATAGACCCTGAGTCCACATCATTTATCTGGAACCATTGGACTAGCTGTTCTGTTGCTTCGACATCGGCCTCTGAGAAGCCGAAGAAATCCGTTTCTCCGGTTCTTCATGTGTTTGTTCTTGATCGTCCAATTCAGGTTCGACTTCCAGTGTTTACAAGTGGCTGACTGGTCGCCTGAGTAACGACTGATTGGGCAGTTGAAGTTCCACGGAACGGATCGCGCCATCGTTGCTCTGTATCAGGCGGTTAACTTTGGCCAGTTTCCAGTTTCCCCGTGGTGCGTCTGTATTCTTGACCAGCACAATCTGCTGCAGACGGGGTACGTCGCGTTTCGCGCCACGTGGTAGTCGATGACGGTCCTGTCCCCGTTCCCTGAGACTAAGAAGATATTCGTCGTGCCACGTTTTCCAAAGCTCGTCAAGTAGGGATGGAAGTCTCGGTTTTATTTCCGAGACCGAGACCGAGACCGAGACCACGAAACCGAGACTACCGAGACCGAGACCAAATTCCGAGACCGCAAAAACCGAGACTTTGTGTCACTTTTTGCCATTTTTTTACCTATTGATTTTATGACTTTTTACAAATTTTTAGGTAAAATTACAAGACCGTGGTCAGACACCTTATGTACAGGGGCGGACTGTGACTTCCAATAAGGGGGGGGGGATACGGCATAAACTTTTTTACCTTATTTTACCTTTTTACTATATTCTTAAGCTGCGTTACTACATGTGCTGCACTGCTGCGTCATGATGTTTTCGAGAGACAGTGGTGTACATAGAAAAAAATTCAGGTGGCCGGGGGGATTGACATGACGAGTTTTCGTAATGGGTTGAAATGCACATTTTAGCAAGTTTAAGACTTAAAATGCAACAGCACGAAACCACAAAGTTGCAGGGGTCTGGGGGCGGCAGCCCCCAGAAAAAATTGAAGATTTTTGTAAATTTTAGGTCGAATTTGGTTAACTGGAGACGTATCAGAAATTTTTTCCGACAGGGAAATTAAAACAAAAGATGGGAACGTCACATCTGACAGTGTATTAGACAAGTAAATGCAGTATAATATACTCGCGCAGACATACATAGGCTTTGATGAAACATATATAGTAACAAAGAATAGTGAGCCACATAGATGCAGGGGTCTGGGGGTGGCAGCCCCAGAAAAAAATTGGGGAAAATTTTTGATTTTTAGGCCAAATTTGGTCAATTAGAGACGTATCAGAAAATTTTTCAGGCCGGACCATAAAACCAAAGGGGGGACCCTTGTGTAAATTTTCAGTCGCAAAAAATTTCGGTGGGGGGGAGGGAATTCCCCCTTTCCCTCCCCTGGCTACGCCCCTGGTATAGTCTTCCCTTCTCATCTCCCGAACTACATGTGTTACCGCATGGTTCACAGTAGTGCGTTTAGTTGTATATATATATACTTTCACAAATCTTTGTTTTTTGACTTTTGCCAAACTCATACTAATCGGAATTTACAGTTAACTCTGTGAAGCCACCAACTAGCATAAAAAAGCTGACGAGCCAAACACGAATAGAGAATACTAAAAAATAAAATATAAAAATAATAATAATCACACAGACAGACTTGAAACATAGAGCGAAGTAATAAACGAAACCGAATCACAAACATTCATTTTTGTGTGTGTACTGTGTTTACTAATAAACTGAACAACCACGGTAAAGTTGTTTTCGGAGAAACGTCAGAATCTCACTTTTTATTGTGAAATTTTGATGAAATTAAAACTTCCGAAAAAATTTTCTGCCAAAAATATAAAGCAAAGGGGGGACCACAGGAAAAATTTTCACGGATTTGAAAAACCGAGACCGGGTACAAACCGAGACTTTTCGACTACCGAGACCGAGACCGAGACCGAGACCGAGACCGAGACTGGGCTAGTCTCGGGTTTTGACCGAGACCGAGACCGAGACTTCCATCCCTATCGTCAAGCCTCCGTTGCTTATGTTTCCAGTATTTCAAGAGAAACCGAGTTGCTTCGCCCCCCTCTGGTCGGCTGCTCGGGTCCACTGTCGGTGTGCCTGTCGGTAGTTCGGTCAGAAAATCGCAAGGACGAAGTGCCAAGCCGGATTTAAAGTCGCTATACACGTACGTGAGCGGGCGGCAATTGACGATAGCTTCAACTTCGGTGATAAAGGTGATAAACTCATCCCACTTCAGCAGTCTTCGTCCCACAGCAGTTCTGAAAATCTGTTTCACCATTCCAATCAGCCGTTCATAAAACCCGCCTTGCCATGGTGCGAGTTCTGTAGTAAATTGCCAACGAATTCCGGCATTGGATATGTAGGCCCGTACTGCGTCGTCCCGGAGCGTCTGGTGCCAGGTTCGGTCGAGAATGGTCTTGGCGACTCGGAACTGGGGGGCATTATCGGAGATGATTTGCTCTGGACATCCGCGACGTGCGATAAACCTGGAAAGACAGTCGTTGAATGCTTGTGCGGAGCAGTCTGGTATCCACTCCAAGTGTATGGCTCTGACAGCTAAACAGGTGAACAAGCACACCCACATCTTCTGTGGTGTCCCGTTAACTGAGACATTGACTGGGCCCATGTAATCCAGACCAGTGAACTAGAATGGCGGTGAGCGAGCAAGTCTTTCTTTTGGCCAAGGCGGCATCCGCGGCAGGGCGAATGGAACCCCTCGGTACCTCCGGCACATGACGCACTTCGTTATCACCTTTCTACCTTCCGTGCGCCCTTGTGGGATCCAGTACTCTCGTCGGATCTGACTGAGCGTGTGACCCACGCCGGCATGAGCTGTTCATGGACCTCCTTGATAATCAGCCGCGTCACATACGAGTTTCTAGGTAACAGTTTCGGCTGCAGGCTCTCGAGCGGCAACTCGGCATGTTTGAATCGCCCGTAGCACCTGAGGATCCCGTCCTGGTCTAGAGCAATATTCAACTGATCCAAAAGGTGATGTCGTTTCGATTCTAGTAATGCATGCTTGACCTCAATAAAATGCTCCGTTTTAATGGCTTTAATCCAAAGAAGTTTTGCGGATCTAAATTCGTCGGCGGAGATATACGGTTCTGTAGAGCCAGCCAGCTCAGGGACCGCGTGGTAGAGTTTCTGTCTCGTTTCTGGGGAGAGACGATCCGCAATCCGTTTTTTCAGAAATTTGAGACAGTAGGCCGTCACTCGAATTAGTCGACGAAACTTCGACACTCTGGTAGGATCGATGCCAAGGGGGTAGCGGGACTGATCGTTGATCCCGTGAGGGCCCTCCCCGGCCACGATGGCATGAAACACGGGCTGATGGCGGTATTCAGATTAGGCCGTCACTCGAATTAGTCGACGAAACTTCGACACTCTGGTAGGATCGATGCCAAGGGGGTAGCGGGACTGATCGTTGATCCCGTGAGGGCCCTCCCCGGCCACGATGGCATGAAACACGGGCTGATGGCGGTATTCAGATTCTATTACTTCATGAGCGGCTGTGTCCACATCTGGGGCTGATGGCCAGGCGGAGATTGGTCGGCACAGCCATGGTGGGCCTGACCACCAGAGCTCACAGTCGCAAACCGTGGAACCGGACAGCCCCCGGGTGCACAAATCTGCCGGATTGTCTAGCGTATTCACATAGCGAAATTCAGTTACGGGCGACTGTTTGATCTGGCGAATTCTGTTGACGAAAAAGGTCGTGAGGAGTTTCGTGGAAGCTAGCCATCCCAAAACACACTTCGAGTCAGAAAATAGGTAAATCGGTATCGAGGTGTCAGTGCGGATGGCATCACGCGTGAAATTTGCAGCTTTGACCCCGATGGTCACGGCCAGGAGTTCAGGTCGTGGTATGGTAATGTTATCTCCCTTGGATCCGGACCTTGGTGCTAAGCGGGATTTGCTGTAGACCAAGTTTGAGACCCATCCTGTGCCCGTGTCCGTGCGCGTGCGCAAGTAAACGGCGGCGGCATAGGCGTCCGTGGAGGCGTCGCAGAACACGGCAATAATCGTGTCTGAGGTGCTGAATTTGACCTCGCGGGTGATTCTTTTCTGATATATTCCGTGTAGTTCACCGTGAATTTCTTCCCATCGGGCGCACAGACCGTCTGAGAGTAGTTCATCCCAAGCCTTTCCTTGTTCCCACAGATCACGGAGGAAGCATTTGGCCTTCAAGGTGCACGGCTGAAAGAGTCCGAGTGGGTCGTACACAGACGCAATACGTTTCAGAGCTTCACGTTTAGTCAGTGGTACATTAGAGTCCCAGTCAGTTGGCTTTCGAAGCTGTAGTGTATCTGCGGTGCTGTTCCATTCGAGACCCAGAACCTTGACGTCACGCTGTTTCGTGCGATCCTCGGATGGGATAGCGGCGATGACTCTTTCTGAATTGGTACACCATTCGGTAAGATTCACGCTGGCCGTCCGAAAGATCTCTTTCGAGGTCCGATAAAACTGCACAGCTGACTCGTCGTCGTCCGCGCCGCAGATCACGTTGTCGACGTAGATGTTATCACTGATCCGTTTCGACAGGTTAGTCCCGATGCGGTTCAGGTGATATTTGATAGTAGCCTCTAGCAAAAAGGGGCTGCTGATTATTCCGAAGGGAACGCGGCAGAATCTGTACTCGGCTACGTTCCCGTCGACATCGTTCCGGTTGGGATCAGCAAGCCACAAGAATCTTGTGACATCCGTCTTCTGATTGTAAGCCCATTTGTAGGAAAGCCTTTTCGATGTCCGCCACCAGTGCGACCTTCCAGAGACGGAACCGAATCAGGACAGCACAAAGATGAGGCAGCAAGACAGGGCCGCGGTAGAGGCTTTCATTTAGAGACTTAGCATGCTTTCTAACTTTGGCTGATGCATCGTATACGATTCGAATCTTCGTAGTTGTGCTGGACAGCTTGATCACTGGGTGGTGTGGGAGGTAGTGAAGCCGAGCCGCCTTTCCTGACACTCGTTCGACGATGCCCTTTGCGATCTGGTCGTCAATCACGCTCTGGTATTGCTTCTTCACCTCCGGGTCAGCCGCCGCGAACCTTTTGGCTAAGGAACGAAGGCGTCCCAGTGCGAGAAAATAGTTCGTGGGCAAGCTGCTTGCGTCCTCCTTCCAAGGCCATTTGACCTGGTACCGCCCTTGCTCAAATTTGACGGTATCATTGAATTGTTGTAAGGCCTTGGCATCGTCGTCTTCGATCGGATCGTCTCTGATCCCGACGGTTTCCAGCTGCCAGAATTCATCGATGTCGGGAATTTTCGAAGCTATGCGGCACTCTTGAGCGACCAGGCCTAACTCACTGGCCACAATGCGGTTCGACGATTCAGTCAAGCAGAGAAGAGTGGGTTGATGCAGTTCTGAACTTTTACCGTGGTAGCGGCCGGCAAGAAGCAGGCCAAGGGCCGAGGGTATGGCATACAGACTTTCT
This sequence comes from Trissonchulus sp. WLG1_4, assembly GCA_030248245.1. Lineage (NCBI taxonomy): Eukaryota > Metazoa > Nematoda > Enoplea > Enoplida > Ironidae > Trissonchulus > Trissonchulus sp. WLG1_4. Next base: position 15,756 of record JASANF010011143.1, read on the forward strand.
GAGGTTGACAGTGGGTTTCCGCCCACAAATTCCCAAAAATAGTCGGTTCCAATTAGCATATCGATCTGGGGAATGTCAGTATCGTAGTCATCCGCTAAAGTGTAAGGCATTGCCTGTACCAGCCGTTGGGCTGCTTCGGGTAGCTGCTGGGGTAGGATCGTGGCGTCAGTAATTATCGGAGTGGTATTCGCATGCAGCTGTCTGAAGCTTCCATCTGGAAGGCGTACTTGTAGACGGACTCGTCGGGACGCGACGGTCAGGCTACACTTGGTACCAAGGATGGCCACACCGATCGTCTTTTCACCGACCGTGTCCAAGTTGAGCTGGCGAGCGCAAGATTCGGTAATGTAGCTGCGATGACTGGCTGAATCCATGATTATTCGAACTTTCTGTGTGAGCGAGTGATCATGGTTCGAAATAGTTGTGACGGCTGTCATGAGCATTGACTGTTCGTTGATGTTCAACAACGTAGATCCTGCCTTTGTCGAATCTGACGACCGTCCGTTTTCATCCTTCGACTCCAGTAGCTGTGATTCGTGTCCAGGCTCGGGACGCCTCGGAAACTGATATGGGCACAATGCCGATCGATGCTGGCCCACGGACCGGCAGAAAAAACAACTGATGCGATCCGTTGGCAGTCGGCAGTCGACGGTAGGATGTTTGTTCATGCATCTGTCGCATCGTCCCAAGACCTTCAGGCGGTCAGCTCGCTCTTTAGCTGAAGTGTACTTGGGACATTCCGCATTAAAATGGTGACCGTCACAAAAATAGCACGGGGTGTTCGGTACCTCGTTCGATCTTCGAGGGGTTATTGGAGACTTTGACTGACGACTGGGTACCCACTCTTGTTTCCGTGGCGCCCCTTTGTAGTCAGTCACTGTAAAGGCTGAGCTCTGCTTCTGCGATGACGGTTCGTAGTACGTCGGTTCACAAAATCCAGGCCTCACTTTAGCTGACTTCGAATGCACCGGGTTTACTGACAGGTCTTCTAGCATCTCACTGACGTCTTCCTTGACCTTGATATAGTCCTTCAAGGCTCTACGGACAGGAGCATGTATGCGAACAAAAGCTGTATAAACCCAAGCCTAGTTCACCTGACGTCACACAATGGCAATATGGCAGATATAACGGCACAGCAAAGAGAAAAAAAAAAAAAAAGGTGATTAATGATCTTCTGGGATGGTGTGATAAATGACTACTGGAAAAATTTTGTTCTGAAAGTTCTTATCTGAAAAAGTTGAAAATTTTTGACCTTGCTGGGACCTTCGACCTTATATCGGGCAACCCACATCTGGTTGATTCAGCAAATAGTGAATTTGGATCCGCCCCTGACCCGAGCCCCTGCCCACACTAAAGTCCAGAAATTTCTTACCTCCTCATGGTCAAAGTTGACGTCGGGATATAACAACAAGGGGAAAATTCAATCTGACAAAAACTACTTGCAGTCCGCGAACAGCGAACCACCAGCTACTGGCAAACAGGAATTTGGGAATCTGGAGGAGCCTCGCTGGTCTACGGCCGCAATGAGTTTTAAACTTTGTGACATTTACAAATCAATACATGCGCTTTAACTCATTGCTCACACTTTCACAATACAACGCCGAGCTAACAGAAATAGCTTAAGCAAGCAGAACCATACCGTACGAGGGGTGGAATGGGGGTACCCCCTCCATATCAAGGATCCGAGGAAGGCCTCTTAAAATTTGACCGAAGAGCCTCCTACAAAACTTTGACCGCGCGACATGCATGACTAGATCTTTTTGTAAATTTGGCATTAAGATTAAAATAATGCGTATGTTGATTTCTAAATTGATTAGGTAAGATACATAAATAACAAGCCCAATCTACGGCAAAGGCTTCAGTAAGTATCAGGCATTCTTTTTCAAGTAAACTGACCAGAGGTCAGTTAAAACCTGTTGTGCAGCGGAATCTATACGGTATACCTGTACCTATAATAATTAAAACCTATAAAATCAATGAATGAATTAGTTTAACTAGGGAAAGCTCCAATAAATGGCAAAACTATTTATTAAAAAATTATCAAAAATACAACCGAAACTCGGGATTGAACCAAGGATGTTTGGATCCGTAGTCTAACGCTCTCCCAACTGAGCTATTTCGGCCACGTTGAAGAACAGGTACAATCCTATTTCTAGTCTTTGGCTGGGATTCACAACCTAACACTGACACTGGGGTTTCCCTTGGGGGTTAGTGAGGCGTTTAAATTTCAGCCTGAAACACTTAAAATGTTAGTGTTTCGAGGCCAATTTTGAGTGTTTCACTGGCTTTTGGGGGGGGGTTGGTGTTGGTGTTGGGTTGTGAATTCCAGCCTTTGCTCATGAAATCTGGTGCTTATTTGGTTTTGTCCCATTTTCATGTTAACATACCTATAAACTATATTTGTTGTAGAAATACTTTTCTAGATTCTAATTTCACAATTTCTGCTGATTAATGATTGATGATCATACAAATCCTTAAACTGTCGTAATCTATGATAATGTTTTATTGATACAAATAATTTTACTCCAAAACTCCTAAGACTCGAATGGCTTAGATGGTAGCGATTTCTACTTTAGATCTGATGGCCGAGTGTTCAATTCCGACCCTGTATCATTTTTTTGCACTCAATGACTGGCATTGCACATAAATGAGTTTCCGCCAGCTCTAGTAATTTAACACTGAACCTATCGGAATTAACGTAGGAAATAATGCAAAACACGTGTGACGCCTGCGTTGTTGAACTGACGCACAGGTCACACAAACCAACTGACAAAAGATGGAACACAAGCTCAGTGTTATTGTCCAGAATCAAAATTAAAGACCTGTTGTGCTGTGGCACAACAGGAAAAATATATAGCAAACATGACGTCTCATAGTCCCACAGTCTAAATTCCTTTGTAAATTATAGGCAATGGATGACTACCAAGTAGGAAACGTCTATGGCTGCCCTGTCTATAAGTCAGATCTGCTGAGCTTAAATCCTGGGACATCACTTTCTGATGGGATTATTGATATATCCCTTGCCACAAGTCAAACAATTTCAAAGACAGAAAAAGAAATTCTAGTTTTTCCGACGACTTTCCTTAGGTCTAGTGATCTCGTATATGAAAAATTGTTAGAATGGAAAAGAGATATAAAGATGAGACCAAAAATAATCATCATTCCAATTTTTTGGGGTGACGCTGCAAACTACAACCAACAAGTGCGGGAAAATGGTCACTGGTCATTGGGAGTACTGTTTCCAGGAGAGCGGAGAATTCAACATCTAGATTCACTGGCATCTGAAAGTAGAAACTTAAACAGAACAACACAAGGCAGTGCGATATGTAAAATCATACAAGTTCTTCAACGTTTATGGCCTAGTAGTCTAAATAACCAGCCCATTGAAAAGTTACAGTGGGAAACCGTCAGTGTCCCGCAACAGTGGGACTCTGTTAACTGTGGAGTGTTCACATGCCTTTTTGCACATCGCATTATGATGAAACAATATTTAGTGAAACCAATCAAAGAATTAGACATTTTCAGCTGGAGACGCCTTACAAAAAATCACATAGAAAATAAACTGCAACTAGGAAACACAAATTCAGTATCTAACAATGAAATTTTGGAACAAACTGCTTTAACTGCAAATGCCGGGACGGAACAAGAGCATTCCAACTCAACCAATACCGACCTGGAACTTGAACCTAGCAACACACCAGAGAAACATCCACCAGTTAAGAAAAAATTTCCTCACAGAACATCACAATTTACCAAGCTGTCAAAAAATAACGACAGTCAGTCCAAGAATTTTAATATTGTAACATGGAACTGCAATGGTCTACGTCAAAGATTAGCAGAGCTCCGAAACTTACTCAAACGCAAAAGTCCAGATGTAGTCTTATTACAGGAAACTAAAATAAGCAAATCTTTCAGATCACCAAAATTTTCTGGTTTTACAGCATACAGAGCAGATCGCAGTGCAAAAGGAGGGGGCCTCATGACACTAATTAACAACAAACTCCCAAGCATCATGAATAATCAACTGTTCCAAACAGCTGAATCTGATGATGTCAATCCAAAAACAGAAACTCTAGGTGTAAATATATGGATAAACAAAGCGAAATGGAACATATGGAATATTTATAACCCCCCTAATGCAAGACTAAATTTACCATCCGTAAACCAAAACGAAAAAACAATCATTGGTGGGGATTTTAATGCGCATCATACAGAATGGGGTTGCGAAAGTGTAAATCAAAGAGGAAAAGAGTTACTTAAATATGTAACAGAAGCAGATAGTGCCCTATCCGTGCTATATGATAAATCATCGACAAGCACAAGAATTTTAAATATTTCATCTAAAGGATCAATACTGGACTTGTTCATAGCATCGCTCAGCGCAGGAAATTTAAAAAAGACAAAATGTCAAAGTCTACCAGATAGTCTCGGTAGTGATCATTTACCACAATGGATAACACTTGAAATGGATGAAAAGGACCAACAAGTGTACACAAATAAAACAGGATGGAACTTTGCTGTTGCAAAATGGCGTCAATATGCTAAAGAGCTAGATAATCTACTGATAATGAATAAGAGCGATCAGAAACTTGCCAACAATACGGACTACATATCTTCTAGCCTATGCCAGAAAATGCAAAAAGCAGCCACTATGTCAATACCGAAAACAAACAGGATACAAAACCTATGGGGTTTAAGCAAAAAAAGCAAAATTGCTATTAATAACCGACGGAAACAACTTAAAAGGTATTTCCAAATTAGACGAAAGCTCAATAGCAAACATTGTAAAAACATAAAAAGTACGAACATGGTCATCAAGAGCAAAATAGCCTATAACAAAACAGCGGCCATTGCTCAAAGAACAATAAACGAAGACACTCGAAAACGCTGGGAAAATAAAATGTCATCACTTGACACACGAAACAAAAACTCAGCACTATGGAAAGTTTCAACAGCGATACAACAGAGAAAACCTGTGGAAGAAAATCACCCAATCATGTCTGAAAAAAATGAAATGCTGACTGATCCTGCAGAAAAAGCAAATCGATTAGCAGACTTTTATACCAGAAGATCACCAGTGATCCCCCAAGGTGGGCATTTAAATCTAGCAGAAGTTAAATCAGGCAAACATATGAAACAAACCGCTCCGCAACGTGAATTTATTGATGATTTCAACCTTTATGAACTAAGGCTCAGCATAAGAGATTTGCGAACAAAAAAAGCTGCTGGTCTTGACGAGATACACAATGAATTTCTAAAAACCTGTGGGCCTCGTGCTGAGGAAGAACTTCTCCATCTTTTCAATATGGTTTGGAGAACAGGAAGCTTTCCAAAATCCTGGCGTAAATCAAAAATCAGACCAATTCTAAAACCAAACAAAGATCCACTCAAGGCTGAAAGCTACAGACCAATCTCTTTGCTGAGTTGCATGTTCAAAACATTAGAAAAAATGGTGACAAAAAGATTAACAACATGGATGGAAGCAAATGATCTACTAACTGACAAGCAAGCAGGCTTTCGTAAATCAAGATGCACGTCAGACCAGGTTTTCCAGATCGTAAAAGACATAGAAAAAGGATTCCAAGAAAACAAAAGCACGCTTGCAGTCCTCATAGATCTTGAACAAGCGTATGATTCAGTCAATAGAGAAGCCTTGCTTTACAAATTGGACCGAAAAGGTGTTAATGGCCAAATGATAAAATGGATTGCTTCATACTTAAGCCAGACCTACATTAGAGTACAACTTGGTTCAACGATTTCAAAAGAATACAGACAACATGTAGGTGTCCCACAAGGAGCAACACTAAGCCCATTACTCTTTCTTGTTATGATTGATGACATCCATGAAGTAATTACGAATCTGGAAGATAGTGATACCCACGCCGACATTGCATTGTTTGCTGATGATATAATAGTATGGACCACTGGATACAACTATGAACAAACAAAAACAACAATGCAGAAAAATATAAATGCCATCGACGACTGGTGTAAAACTTGGGGATTAAAAATATCAGTAACTAAAACGGAAAGCATTCTTTTCACTCTGAAACAAAGCCTCCTGCATCAAAAACTGGACGGCATAAAAATATCTGGAAAAGCTATTGAAAGGAAAAGAAAAGTGAAATATTTAGGCTATGTTTTGGACGAAAAATTATCTTGGGGCCCCCACGTAGCGCAACGCTGCCAAAATGCCGAATCTAAACTTAATTTGCTTAAGATGTTAGCGGCAAAACAAAAAGGCGCTAATCTACATACATTGCGACAAGCCTACTTAGCAATCGTCAGACCGACTATAGAATATGGACAAGAAATATTCAGTTTATCAATCACGGAAAAAGAAAGAAAGAAAATTGAACAGATACAAAATCGAGCAATGAGAATACTAAACGGCTGTTTAAGATCAACGCCAATAAACATGCTTGAAGTAGACTGCAGGGTGGCACCCACTCATATTAGACAGCAGGCTGCATCAGCTAATTTTCTCAATAAACAATTACATAAAATGACCCATGTTCGAAACTTAAAAGAAAACATCTATCAACCAGAATTACGACTCAAACGATATCGATCGCAGGAAGCAGGAGTTTCTTTATTAGAGAACCTAGGACTAACGCATATCCCTCGGAAGTGCATAAAGACTGAAACAACCGAACAACTGAATAACAAGCTTACAATAGAAATACAAACAGCAAACTGTACAAAGAAACAGTTAGAAATTGATCAAAAAACTGCCGGACTAGAATGCATCAGCTGTTTCCCAAAATCGGAATGGACCCATATATATACAGATGCAGCGTTCGACCCAAAGACTGGAAATGCAGCAGCGGCTTGGATAACATGTTTACCTGAAACTCACCTAAAAGCTGCTAGAAAACTTCTTTTGAGAACAACATCTTCGACAGAAGCGGAAATGAAGGCCATTATTTTAGCCATAGAGCAACTGAACTGCCCACAGAATACCAAAACTGTCATTTTCACCGACTCCAAAAGTGCTATACTAAAATTTGAAATAACATGCGCAGACGAAATCCGGTCACGATTCCGGGGTCACCGACTAGTTTTAGCCTGGATACCGGGCCATGCAGGCATAGCTGGAAATGAATTAGCAAATCAAGAAGCACAACGAGAGTTAAGAGAAGGGGAGATCACACATCCAGGGGGAATAGAGCCGATGGACCCAGCAAAAGTAAAACAACTTATAAAGAAAAAAACAAATTCAATGTGGCTCAATAGCTGGGAAAAAAGCGAAAAAGGCAGGGGTTACTTTAAATCGCACCCAGGTTTCAACCCACTGCAACCAACACCTTATGAAAAACTTCCAAAAACAATACAAGGCCAAATAGCTCGGTTGAGATCAGGGCACACCCTATGGTCAGGGTGGTACAGGCATCTAATTGGAAAAGAAAGTACACCCGCATGCAATTGTGGCGATATACAGACAGCCCATCACTTATTAGAAGACTGTGAAGATCATGAAGAAACGAGACAAAGATATTTTGGTCAAAGCAAGACAGAAATCAGTAAATTACTGTTTGGAAACCGACAACAAATGACTCTAATTCTGAATTATGCAAAAGAAATCAACCCACATCATCCAATCTAGAAAAGTAAAGCAAGTTTTAAAACCAAATAAAATAACTTATTAAAACATTAAACTGGGACACTCACGACTGTAACCCGCTTGCGGTGACCCCGCTAGCGGGATCGGAAGTCAGGTCTCAAAACTCGCCCTAAACTCATCCTTAAATACCCCTAATACTATTTAGTAAATAACAACCAGTAACTCCCCCCATTCGGTAGCTTAGGAATACTCTTGTATTGAAGTTACTACTCGTAGCCTGGTATAACTTCAACACAAGGAAGAGGTGAATCTGTGCGCAAAAAAGTGCTCGAACACCTTAAGGCGTAAAAAAAAAAAAAAGAAAAAAGGTCCAGCAAGAAGCCAGACCACTGCAGAGTGTGAGTTAAAATGGAAAAATTAGTTTTAAGTTCCTGTGGGTCACATTTTTTCAGAGATGTTTTACTTACCATTATTTTAGTTTTCACTCACGTTCGGTTCAGGTACAAGGGCAGTCAAAATATTGGTACAGGACCCCCCAGATTCGACCCCCGTGTTAATGTATGCTTATGACTATAGATGGCTATTTTTTCTGGAAAAATGTAATTACTTTATTGTCTACACAAAAAGAAGAAAAAACTTTCGATATATAGCCAATCGGGAAAAAAACCCACCCCGTTTGTCGGGAAAAAAACCCACCCCAGTTTCTGGGCTTAGGGTGGTGCAATTGGTACCATTTTTTGTGTGCAATAAAACAACCTCCAAAAAACACCGTACACGAGTTTAGAACTCGTTCTGATCATTTTTACAGTTTTTATGAGGAATCAAAATTTTGACTATTTTCACCTACGAAGCTTGAAATATTTGACCAACTTCGATCCATCGGTACTCCTCATGTAACCAAAGCTATCGAAATCTGTTCAAATCCCACGGAGGCCACCTATAGGGCTACAAATTAAGCTAAAATGTTGAGTGCCACATTGAACCGCAGCTTAGCCACAGTTGTCAACTTCATGGGAAAAAAACCCACGTCGGGGCAAAAAAACCCAATTTTTCAAGTTGTGTAATTTGAAGAAAAAACGTGATAAAAACACGAAACTGGTCTTGTTGGGTCCCCATATGATGAGAAATTGCAAACAAACCCCGAACTTTGGCGAGCAACTAAACCTGTTCGAGTAATGTTTCAAAATTTGAAAACCCTCATTTTTGCAAAAATTTGCCGCAAACTGCCCAAAATGGTTTAATTTGACGTTTTAAGCAAAAAGTAACACGTTATAACGCCGTTTTGTGACCCAGTGATGGATTTTTAGTGCCTACTATCCACAGTACCCCTTGGTTTAGTACATTTTACATGGTAAATCTATGGAAATGCTTGTTTTCAGAATTAAACTTTGTTAAAATCGGTAGGAAACGACTATATAGCACAGTAATAGCAATTATGCCACTGTGTACAATTTCAGAAAAATTTTATTTTCGAAAAATTTTTACTAAGTGACCCCATGTGAATTTTGGGGGCAACTTTGATGGCTTGCTGTAGGGCAACCCGTAGAAGTAGGTACGTGTTGGTGTGTGCGTTCGAAAGAGGAGGTAGTATATACTCTATCATATGCATGCTCAACATTGGCGGAGGCATGCTCATGACGTTTTTTATTGATCGATGAAATTGGGTTTTTTTTCCCGACGTGGGTTTTTTTCCCGCATTGGGTTTTTTTCCCATAACTTTAGGTCAAAATTTCTGCCATGATCTAAATGATACCAAAACATTTTCTGCTGCAGTTTAGTGCTTATGGTAAGGCTTGATAAGAAAATAAAAAGAAACTTTCAATTTTGTGTATTACTTGGGATATGACCGAAAGTTTCCAAATTGGGTTTTTTTCCCGATTGGCTATATGAGCTCAGTTTGACGACATGTATTTCGCCTATTTTATAGTTAGAAAAATTGAACTTTTTTGAAAAATTGAGCAGAATATGTTGCAAACAAAGCTGAAATAACTATACTATTGTGTTACTTTATGATGAGCAAATTCATGACTGATACTACGACTGCATTAATGATAATTTTCGACAATTCACCCTAATATTTCGAAAAATGATGATTTTCGACAAATTTTGAATTTTTTCGAAAAGCCATAAATCACCGTTTTTTCGCTTCAAAAGTGCTAAAAATGAACTCGGCGCACTAAAAAACGTATAAAATGATGTTTTTCGGCAATGAAAAGTTCAAATGGAATTTTTCCCCCTATTCTTCAGCTGCACCGAATTCAGAGTGAATTTTATCGAAAATGTTTTAGACGACATTTTTCACACGGGATTCCGATGTTGAAAAAGAGAGTGAATTCAGTGTGAAATTAGTGTGAAACTTTTGAGACATCTGAAATGAGTGTGAAATTTGTTGGACAGAATGCACCAGTCAAACACTAGTCAAAAAGGAGTGTGAAATATTTTCGACTCCTCTCACACTCGATTCCGACATAGGAAAACTGTGTAAAATAATTAAATTTCACACTAGATTCACACTTGATTCCGACTTATGGTTTCCCTGTGTTCAACGTTCGTATATAAGTCAATACATTTACTCAACATTTCAAGTTTCTGGATCCCACTCCCCAGAGTCTGAAACAACCGTCAAATTGCGTAAAGCTGAGTTTTTTGTGTTCTGAGCTCAAATTTCAGGATCAAGTACAGTTTGGGAGAAATAGCAGGGATTAAATGCAGTTGAGGCGGGGGAAATAGTGGACCTAATTTTTGAGTAGAACCCCTTGAGGGAAGAATTTTTTGCTTCAAGGACCTCTATTTTATTAATTTTTTGAGACAAGGACGACCTCCAGAAATCTGAACCCTCCGTGAGTGACGTTTTCGCAGTTTTGTTTCGAAAACTCGTGTTTTCTCGTTCTAAACGTATCTAAATAGAGTGAGAATAATGAGTAGAATTTTTTAGAATCAAAATAAAGGCACTTTGATCCCGTTCCATTCGAAAAATTGAGCAAATTCACCAGAATCGTCCAATTTTTGACCAAATCCTTGGCTTAATTTAGATTTGGGCTTAGGCTTAGGCACAAGCTTAGGAACCAAAAAATTGAAATTTTCAGGAAAATTCCTGCCAGCTTAGCCTTGAGAATCCTGCCAGCTGATGCCTTAACATATCATAACGCACTCAACTATCCAGAAACAAAGATTACAGCTATTTTTGGCTTCAAATATGGCCTACATTGAACATTCACTTTCAGACACACTGAAAATGGCATTTTCAAGGGGTCATATCTCAGAAAATCTAAATTTGAGGATAGGGTTCAAGCATTTTCTGTAATAGAACCCCTATCCTCAAATTTGAAATTTCTAATGTATGACACTTTGAAAATCGCATTTTCAATGCTTTTGAAAGTGAACATAGGCAAAAACTGTCACCTTTATGAACGGGGCGTCCTGGCCTTCTGGGGCCGTATTCTCAAAATTATGCAGGTAAAGTTAGATTAACTTTACCCACGCGTAAGGTAAAAAGGTGAAGGTAAAGTCATACTCAGACAAGAATGTATGGTGCAATGCGCAAATTTTTAACCTCAACTGGCGACGTTAACCTTGTTTTCAATTTTAACTTTACCTTTACCCACAGAATTAACTTTACCTTTACCTTACCTGTGGGTAATTTAGCCTTAATTTTGAGAATACGGCATCTTAAATAATCTTCGATGTAACCACTGAAATGTAATGTTGACGTGCGTCTAGTTCCCAAGGGCGTACACAGGGGGGTTTGGTTTTTGCGGGTTGCCGGAAGAATATAAATATTTAATACGTCTGCAATTCAACAAATTTGGCCCAAAAATCAAAATTTTCTCCACTTTTTTGACTGCCGCCCCCAGACCCCTGCAACTTAGTAGGTTATTATGTTACTTGTGATTGTCTTTATTAAACTCTATGTATGTGTGAGTGAGTGTATATATATAGGGTATGCAGCTTCTCCTAGTTTAATACAAGTATATACTTTATAGCACGATCGAGCCTGTTTTCATACTTCTGAATGCGCGCGTACAGGGAAACGCTCGTACGTAGCTTTCGTGCGCTTCGCGCACTCGTGCCACGCACTCAGCGTTTTTTCGCACAGCGTGCGTACAAATACATGAGCACGCTTGACCGTGCTACAAAGTATACTCGTGTAATACACTGTCTGATGTGACGTTACCATTTTTTGTTTTAATACTTGTCGGAAAAAGTTTCTGATACGTCTGCAGTTGACCAAACTCGGTCTTAAATTTGGAAAATTCGCCATTTTTTGCGGGGGCTGCAGGCAGTGGCGTATTTAGGGGGGGGGGCTGGGGGGGCTGCAGCGCCCCCCCTCAGCGGTTTGAGCTCCCCTTAGAGGGTCGCAGCCCACCCCACAGGAAAATTATTTCCAGAAAAAAACTAGATCGTAAAAAATTATCTGGTTTTTTTTCTGGTTTTTTTCTAACTTACGATCTAGTTTTTTTCTGGTTTTTTTCAGACTTTCTCAAAATACGATCTAGTTTTTTTCTGGTTTTTTTTCTAACTTTTTTCAGAATAGCCCCAAATCGGTTTTTAATGTTTTTGGAGTACTTTTACGCCTTTTTTGTAATCTGTTTTAGTCTTTTATGCCACTAATTCTCATTGTGATTCGCTATTTTAGCTTATTTTTTCTGTATTTTCCGGTGTTTCTGGTGGGTTTAAATTTAGTTTAATTAATAATAATAATAATAATAATATAATAATTACCTTACTATTTACCTTACTATACTATATAAATTTTTCGGCAAAAAAGAGAAATGATAATAACCCAGGAACTGCTCAAAGTAGAAACTTCGTTTTTGCGTTATTAAATAGCAGAGATCAAGGCCAAGATATTTTCTATTCAGAGTTAGTCGGTTAAATGAACCGCTGAGCCGCTAAACCGGTTTGAAAAAATGAAAAAATTTTACACTCACATTTTCGGGATCGAACATCTACTACGATGACTGTCTGATGATATAGCGATAGTACGTGTCATATGGTTAACAATATTGAAAGCGCCATAACTTGCTTCAACGTTGACGTACAAACACATAATTGACGGCACTCAACTCAGAACAGAAAGCGCTTTCAAATGACACCTTACTTGACGTATACCATTCACGTTTAAACGTTTAAATTTCCAATTATAAATTATGACGCGAGCTCAACGTCAACTTACAGGGCCATGTCACCCATCATTTGAAAGCTCTCGCAATTTGCTTTCAAATGATGCCAAAATGATTGCAGTATCTCCACGCTGTCAATAGCTACGGCCATTCAAAACTTTGTTAAGGGGGCTGACTACACCATGTGTGATCAAATCCCATTGTGATTCAAAATTTGGCAAAATTTTGAAAATCTTTGCCAATTAATTAAAATTCTGCTGTTAAACCATAAATTATCTTTTTCATCAGAGGGAATGGTCAAATTAGTCTAAACTAGACGCACTAGACTTGTTACCTTACTATACTATATTAATTTTTTGGCTAAAAAGAGAAATGATAATAACTCAAGAACCGCTCATAGCAGAAATTCAGTTTTTTCTTTATTTGATAGTAGATGATATGGACTACAATTTACCTATTCAAAGGAAGTTTGTGCAAGGAACCGTTTAAGCGCTAAACCGGTTTGAAAAAAAATGAAAATGGCACAGTGACATTTTTGCGCTAGATCCGCAACTTGTATACTACTTACAGAAACATCAGCTGTTACACAGCTTCCAGATGTTTTTTAACACTAACACTAACAGCAAACATATACGTTCCAGTTACCTGTTAGTGACTAACTTTTTTTACAATTCACGACGTACAAGTGAATGAATTCGGGAATGCGGACAGCAGCTGAAACTACTGAATTCAGGAGAACAGTGAATCTGTGAAAAACCTTACAGACCTGACAACGACAAGACTGTGATAGCTGTTTTACGTAGACCGGTCAGTTGCAGTGGTACCGTCTCATATTACACTCTTGATATTACCAAAGTGCACAATCGGCTGCTACAGTGTTATGTGTGCACATCAAGACTAATCATTCCTTGAAAAAAAAAACAAATTTACAAAATTTTGATGAGACGTCACCGTCCCGGTTGGAATGCTACAGGCTGCTCTTAGTCTTCCTTTATGATTCCACCGGCTGATTGATTTGACGCTAACGCCGGCATCTTGGTATACATATGTAGTTCAAATTCGTGTGCTGCCGAAAAATTGCACACGTCGTAACTCGTAAAAGTCTTCTTGCCATCGAGTCTAAACTGTTGTAAATTGTCGGCAAGCTTTTGTAAGCTTTTGTTGCTTGTATGGATTTGCTGTTGCAACGATTAAAATGTGAATTAAATAATATTAAATAGGTTATTTTGCTTTTAGTATATAGCAAGGCTATGCACGGGTGAGTCTAGTGTCAGTTTTTAAAAATTCGGAAACTTAAGCTGACTTAAGACACAGGCGTAGTCCCAGACTTAGTATTGAGCTTATTTTGAGCTCTAGCTTATTCTATGACTTTTTAATTTTAAATTTAGTGACCCTCAATTGGACTAGGCAGGCCCGCCACAAAGCGACTCCAGGATGCTGTAACCGACTCCAATTTCATTTAATAAACCATTAGAGACTACGTTCAAAATCTAGTTACTTTGCTTCAAGCAAACAGAAGTTATTGTCAAGAAGATGTTCATGTCGATTTCTCGCACTGTTGTTGACATCCTATTATCAAGAGTACATAATAGCAAGAGTACATAATAGGGACGAGTATGACACTCTTCCCTATTCCAGTTAATCGGCCGGAACAATCCTCCGGCCGAAATAGCGTTTTACGCCTTGATTTCAGGATTGGTACCCCCCTTCAAATCAAGACACTACCATTCTTTTGCTGGTAGTGTGCTGAAACGAGGGGGGCTACCCCCCCTGCCCCCCTGAAATCAAGACACATCCGAGGGGGGTCCCCCCTGGAATCAAGAGGTCTTGATTCGAGGGGGGCACCCCTCCTGAAATAAAGGCGTCAACGGGCTATTTCGGCCGGAGCATCGTTCCGGCCGATTACCTAGAATTGGAAAGTTTCATACTCTTCCCTATTATGTACTCTTCCTATTATGTAACCAATCTCTAACAACTAATACTTTTTTTAAATTTTACAAGACAACATCTAATGACTATTGGGCACGAAACGTACATTCTATTGTGAAGTATGTGTTACAAACGTGAATAGGCTTTAAAACCAGTTCTTTTGTCTTTCTATTCAAAACATTTGAATATACGGTCAAGCTATTTATAAAGTGTGAGTAGACTTCGCTATGCCTTTGGCTTAGAGATAATTGGTGTAGCCACGAATTTTGACGACGGTCGGTTGGCTTTTTCCCGGCGGGTTGAGTCTGTTTTCTATATTGCCCAAATTCTGTATATCTGCCCCATGTTGTGTTTATTTCATCAATAAAGGTATTATATTCGGTTTTTCTGTGTTTTCCTGATGTTTTTAGGCTTCTGTTTATAGTTTTACGTATTTTCATGGGTTTAGGGTAGTTTTTGGGTAGTGAGCGAGCTAAGGCCCTATCTTTTAGCCTAGGACGGAGACACTTCGGTTCGGACTTGGAATCTAGATCATAAGAACTTCACACTATCATGCGACCTTTTAAGAGATAGCTGTTGACAAACAGGAACCTACTAATTTTTTTTCAATAGGTAGCACAACCACATAAAACATTTACGGCCCCTGAAAACTTTTCCACTGGTCACTGCATAAAACTCACTTGTAAGAGATTATACAGCCTTTTTTCTCTTTTACTTGACATTGCCAAGACCATTTATACAGTTTAGTGCCATCATAAAACAATAAACAACGTCAGTTTTTGAATATGGTCAAATCAGTCTAAACTGAACACTGCAGGCCCAAGACGCGCCTGACGCACTAGACTTGTTACCTAACCTATACTATCTGAATTTGTTTGTAAAAAAAGATAATGATAATAACTCGACTTATGCTCTACGCAACAAAACCGTTTTTGTGCCATTATGTAGCTAATTATTAAACCTATCTATCTTCTATAAGTAGTTTTTTTGCATCCCTGACCGTTGCCCAGTTATGCCGGTTTTAAAAAAATTTACCCTCCTTGAAATTGATCCTTGGTGATCGTGTGATCGCAATGCTGATAATTTTCCAGTTTTGTAATTTATGGTTAGTGCTCTAGCAAAGAATAACTATGGCTAAGATCAGCAGATTTTGCAAAGATAGAAATTGATAACAATTGAAAATGACTATTAAGAAATGGTGGCGAACGGCAAATTGCACAGTCAAGGAGTGGTATTCAGAAAGGATTTTGAAAAGGCAATGAGCACAATAAAGACTGCGATGTGCTCTATTAGAGAATAGTACGACGATGACAGAGCTGCGGTCACAAAGGCGGTACAGAAAGACGGAAATTGAAGTTAAAAAAAGTTTGACAGAATCGGTATTGTCAGCCAAGACACGATTGGGTTTGTCAACGAAGTATTTGAATAATTCACGTCATCACTGTGAACCATATTGTGTTGAGATAAAAGATTTTGTATTTTGCGGATTGTACGTTTATCTATAAATAATAAGTTTGATAAACTGTAACAAAAATAGTATATACGTAAGCAAGCTACTAGCAATGTTTTTAAAAGCTAAAAATAGCAGTATCCACAGCAGTTTTCATGATAAGGAAGCAATGATTCTGGTATCTCAGATTTTTTAAGTCATGCTGTCATTTTGCAGTCAAAGTTAGGTAGACAGAGTATATTCGAAGCGGACTTCCGTTAACAACATTTGATCACAACTTTCACCCGCAAAAATACAACCACATATACTTAAATTAACTTTCTATTGGGATTTCCATTCAAGATTTTTATCCGGCCATAACATGATTTTCCGATATCACATTTTTGGATAGCAACAATTTTAGATACTTAAAATCGCTCAGGCATTAAAATTAGGTACCTCATTCCAGGTTAGTAAAACCAAGAGTACATAAAACTCATTTTTAATATATACATAATTTAGGTTCGAAAACATCAACTAAAGGTTTTCAAATATTTTTGTGGACATTTTGACAAACTTTCAACAAAATTGAATAAGAAACTTTTGAAATACAAACTTTTCTCTTTTTCTATGTTTTTTTGAATATTTTTGCTGAAACTGAAAGTTTGTTAAAATGTCCACCAAAGTATTTGCAAACCTTTTGTGATGTTTTCGCACCTAAACTATGTAAATGTTTATCAACGCGTCAGCGATTATAAGTTACGCAGAGCATCTACGCGCTGATTGGCCAGCCACATGTTGAAAAAACTGTCAACATGTGGCCTGAAAACGACGAGCGCGTCTGCTTGTGCTAGAACACAGGCAGGAAGAAGAAGGATAGTGTCACACTCTTCTTCTATATTGAGTGAGACACTATTATGTACTTTTGGTAAAGGACGACAACCGCGCGCTGGCCATCAAGCACTGGCCTTTGTTGAAAACTAGTAGTTTTCTAACATTCGTGCTCCGTGGTATCTGCGTATTTGACCCACAAAAGTTTAACTGAAGTAGTCTCAACCGAAAGTCGTAAGTATCCCATTCGGAGAATACGAATTAAGTCTAAAAAATTTTGTTGATTTTTGAAAATTCAAAATTAAGCAGGTTTTATTATAAATAAAATGGTGTTTTGATGAGATAGACTAAAATAGACGCACTAGACTTGTTACAATATTTACAATATTTACAATATTTACAATATGAACTATCCTAATAATAATAATAATGATAATGAAAATAACTTAACTTCTGCTGGTCAGAAAAACATAATGAAAACATCAAATTATAGAGAAGCAAATTCTGTATTAGAGTTGAACTTTTCAAATCTGTAAGACCTTTTATCCGGACGTCATGGCGCCAAAACGTCAAACATTTTGCGTTTATGCAGCTAAACACGATAACAATCTATTTTGACGTTTTTCTGCAAGTAAGAATAATATAACCGTAACGTTTTTGGTATCACCTGAAAGCTCTTTTTCTACCCTAACTAACAGTGAAAACTAGAACTTTTTACGCTGTACCTGAATAAAGTTATGGCCTAAAGTACGTCAAAATGACGCAATATTTAGTCAAAATATTTTGACGTTTTTCGGCATATAAGTCAGCGGTGACCTATAGCTTTTTTGGTATCAAATGAAAGCTCTAACTGTTAGGTATTTAACAGCGAAAACTAAATCTTTTTATGCGGTACTTGAAAAAAATTACGGCCAAAACAATGGCAGTGGTCCAGTATTATTAATCTTTCAAGTTTATTTTGACGCTATTGGGAACATGTCAGCCAGAATCTATAGTTTGGTTAGTGTCAATTGAAAGCGCCTTTTCTGAACTATCGAACTGCGGAAACTAGAAAATTTTTGGTGGAACCTAAAAAAAGTTATTACCAAAGCCGTGGTGGCTGAAAAACATCATTATGTGGTCAAAGACGTTTTTCGGTATATAAGTCAGCGTTAACGTATAGCTTTTTTGGTATCATATGAAAGCCCGTCTACTTCCCTATCTAACTTTGAAAACTAGAACCTTTTACGTGGTACCTGAAATAAGTTATGGTCAAAAGTTCTTAGAAAACAATTTTGTTCGAAAAAATTCCTCCGCGACTACTCACACCATAAACGTATCGAACAAAGTTCGAAAAAATTGAAATCGTTATAACTTGCGTCAACCTTGACGTAGAAACACAAAATTGACAGCATTCAACTCAGAATTGAAAGGGCTTTCGGATGATACCTTACATGACGTTTACGGACGCAACGGCCAGTCACGTATGACTATTATTTTTATACTGACCATTGGTCGCCGTTTACGTCATCATGCGACATATCAATTGATAGCTCTTGACAAGCGCAAGCATATAAAACAAATTTCACGTCGATACCAGAACCCTAACAAACGTTATGGCTCCTGGAATTTTTCCCTTTAGTGGACTACCTATAATCACCTCATATGCGATCAAATCACATTGAAATTTAATTTTGAACAAAATTTGAAAAAAATTCAAAATTTTTTACTGTCATACAATAACTTACGTCAAGATCTAGATTTGGTCGAACTAGTCTAAACTAGACGCACTAGTCTTGTAATTACAATATGAACTATCCTAATAATTATGATAATGAGAATAATTCAACTTCTACTAGTCCTATAAACATACTGAAAACGCCAAATTGTAGAGGAGCAAATTCTGTACTAGATTTGAACTTTTCAAATCTGTAAGACCTATTATCCGGACGTTATGGCGCCAAAACGTCAAACATTTGTCGTTTAGGCAGCAAAACATGAAGTAGATCTTTTTTCACGTTTTTCGGCAAGTAAGACAAATATAACCCTAATGTTTTTGGTATCGTCTGAAAGCTCTTTTTCTGCCCCAACTAACAATGAAAACTAGAACTTTTTACGCGGTACCAGAATAAAGTTATAGCCTAAAGTACGTCAAAATGACGCAATATTTAGCCAAAATATTTTGACGTTTTTCGGCATATAAGTCAGCGGTGACCTATAGCTTTTTTGGTATCAAATAAAAGCTCTAACTCTTAGGTGTCCAACAGCGGAAACTAAATCTTTTTACGCGGTACTTGAAAAAAATTATGGCCAAAACGGTGGCAGTGGTCCAGTAGTATTAATATTTCAAATGTATTTTGACGCTATTGGGAACATGTGGGCCAGAATCTATAGTTTGGTTAGTGTCAATTGAAAGCGCCTGTTCTGAGCTATCGAACTGCGGAAACTAGAAAATTTTTGGTGGAACCTAAAAAAAGTTATTACCAAAACCGTGGTGGCTGAAAAACATCATTATGTGGTCAAAGACGTTTTTCGGTGTATAAGTCAGCGTTAACGTATAGCTTTTTTGGTATCAAATGAAAGCCAGTCTTCTGCCCTATCCAACTTTGAAAACTAGAACCTTTTACGTGGTACCTGAAATGAGTTATGGTCAAAAGTTCTTTTTAGAAAATAATTTTGTTCGAAAAAATTCCTCCGCGACTATTCACACCACAAACGTATCGAACAAAGTTCGAAAAAATTGAAATCGTTATAACTTGCGTCAACCTTGACGTAGAAACACAAAATTGACAGCATTCAACTCAGAATTGAAAGGGCTTTCGGATGATACCTTACATGACGTTTAAGGACGCAACGGCCAGTCACGTATGACTATTATTTTTATACTGAGCATTGGTCGCCGTTTACGTCAGCATGCGACATATCAATTGATAGCTCATGACAAGCGCAAGCAAATAAAACAAATTTCACGTCGATACCATAACCCTAACAAACGTTATGGCTCCTGGAATTTTTCCCTTTAGTGGACTACCTATAATCACCTCATATGCGATCAAATCGCATTGAAATTTAATTTTAAACAAAATTTGAAAAAAATTTCAAAATTTTTTATTGTCATACAATAACTTCCGTCAGGATCTACATGTGGTCGAACTAGTCTAAACTAGACGCACTAGTCTTGTAATAATAATTAATAGGTTATAAACTATCCTAAGCATAATGATAAATATAATAATCCAGTTTTTAGTGTACCAAACCCAGTTTCAAATATACCAAACGAAAGCTCATGACCCGCTTATCATTTTTCGGTTAACTCCTAAGCTTAATTCTATTTATGGAAATAAAATTAATTTTTGGAACAAGTCCATAGTGTTAAATAAAACAAACAAAATTACTTAAACTGATTTTAACTTACCATTGTCGTAATCCCCGTGGTGTAGTGGTTAGCATCGAGGAGTCTCATCCCTCAGGTCGCTGGTTCGAGTCCAGCCGGTGGTCGTTTTTTCTAATTTTTAACTTGGGTTTTTTTAGAATAACGAAAGTATTGCATTTCGATCACATACTTGCGTATAGATCTAAGGCACTTCTTCATCAGAAATTTTCTCGAATTTTTTTGTCCTTTTTGTGATCCGCGTATTTGCTTCACGTACATGGATTCCTAACATGCCCGACGCACTAGACTTGTTCACAATATTTCACAATATATTTCACAATATATATTTCACAATATATTTCACAATATATTTCACAATATTTCACAATATATTTCACAATATATATTAACCTAATAATAATGATAATGATAATAAGCAGGTTTCGTCTTCGCAGTGATCTCAGAAACCCCTGGCGTATGATATTTTCACCATTCATATGGCTGATAAAACAGCATATACCAAATTATAGCGGTTTTTGTCCGGGCGCCAAGGTCATTACTACGTCAACTTGCAGTAAAGGGGTCATGTGACCCATCAATCGAAAGGGCTTTCTCTCCCCATTCCAATGGTGAAATTCCCAAGTGGCTGCGACCCCCATAACAAAGGTTATGGGAGTTTTAACGTTTTCACACCATAGAACACTTTTATCATAATTAAATCGTAAATACTAAATTACGATATGTGTTCTTTTTCCTCATGTCTTTAAAGGCGCCATAACTGGCCTTTAAAACGTCGGACAGACAAACGAACAGCATCATTGGACTGCTGGCAAGCAGGGCTTTCAAATGAGGGGTCACGTGACTACATAGCGCTTCAGGTTACCCCGAAATATAAATCTCAGGGTATGCTCACGTGACAAGGTCATGTGACCCCTCATTTGAAAGCGCTCCTTAAATCAAGACAATTGATGTAAGTGTCATGTTTGTACGTCATTCCTATCGTCCGCTAGACGTCTTTTAAAATTGACCCTTCGTGACAAACTATAATCAGCCCATGTTAGATCAAATCTCTTTACATGTAAATTTTAACTGAAGTTTTTTAAAAATCAGTAAGATTAACACTCAAGTGTCCTGAAACTTAAGTATGTTGTCAAACTAGTCTAAACTAGACGCACTAGACTTGTTACAATATATTTACAATATTTACAATATATTTACAATATATTTACAATATATTTACAATATATTTACCTTACTATACTATATAAACTTTCTTGCTAAAAAATAATTACGATAATAACTCAGGATCGGCTGAACCTAGAAACGTCAATTTAACGTTATCAGATGGCCGACAGCGTGGCCAAAAATTTTTCTATTCAAAGTCAGTTCGTAAAATAAACCGTTTAACCGGTTTGAAAAAAATAAAAAATTTCCATACTGACATTTTTGGGCTCGAACATCTACTACGATGAATGTAAGATGATACTATAGTGTCATGTAATTCGCAAATATTCAGACCGTCATAACTTGCCTCAACGTTGACGTAAAGACATAAAATTGACGCCTTTCAACTCAGAACAGCAGGCGCTTTTGAATGATACCTTACTTGACGTATACCATTCATGTTTAAACGTTTAAATTTCCAATTCTAAATTATGACGCCAGCTTAACGTCAACTTAAAGGCAATGTCACCCATCATGTGAAAGCTCTAACAATTTCCTCTCAAATGACGTTAAAATTATTATTCTCCCACTACCGTATCAAAAGTTAAGGACCCCGAAAGATTTCATAAAAGGGGCTGATTGTACAACAGATCACACCATGGTTGATCAAATCCCAAAACAATTGAATTTATTCAAAAATTTGAAACTTTTTTGCTTATTTTTTAATTTATGTAACATAAATAGACTTAACTTAGATATATATACGACATGGTCGAACTAGTCTAAACTAGACGCACTAGACTTGTTACCTTACTATACTATATAAATTTTTCGGCAAAAAAGAGAAATGATAATAACTCATAAACGGCTCACAACAGAAATTTCGTTTTTTCTTTATCAGATACCAGAAAGTATGCCCTAAAGTTTTTCTATTCAAAGTTAGTCGTGAAAAGAAACCGTTTAACCGCAAAACCGGTTTGAAAAAATTAAAATTTTTTATTAAGTCATTTTGTTAGCTCGATCATCTACTACGAAGCATGTCAGATGATGTCAGGAACGTATTGTTTTGATCTGATCATCCTGGCACTGTACACAATAGCGAATTTGTAATCGTGTTCTTCTTGAGCGGATACGTCATTTTTTTGTGTATTTGTGATATGGCTGGTACTGCTGAGACCAGATTCGCTCATTTCGTTTATCTCTGCTCGGAA
This sequence comes from Trissonchulus sp. WLG1_4, assembly GCA_030248245.1. Taxonomy (NCBI): domain Eukaryota; kingdom Metazoa; phylum Nematoda; class Enoplea; order Enoplida; family Ironidae; genus Trissonchulus; species Trissonchulus sp. WLG1_4. The sequence goes on from JASANF010011143.1 coordinate 38,359, forward strand.
TATTTTTCTACAAGTACAACACAATAATTGCCTAATTTTGGGCTGTACCAATATATTCAAATCATAGCAAGTATCACAGACGTCTCACAATGGATTCAAAACTCTTAATGTTAAACAACAGCAGGTCGAGGACCGTTACGGAAAAAATGGATGCTGAATTCATATTTACTGCTATTTTGCTGTATGCATTCACGCAACAACAACTATTGCTATTCGATAAATCCGAACATTGTAGACATACAAGAATTCATTTACCAGGAGGACTATGATTTTCACAAAATATAAAATTAATTCAAGATAGCTAGTAAGAAGAGTACATACGAGTGTCCCACTCTGTATAAAAGAGTGAGGCACTGTTCAGGCTGCCTATTATTTAGCGCACGCAGTTGCGCTCGTCATTTTCAGCACACATGTTTAAGTTTCGTTAAACATGTGCATGGCCAATCAGAAGCGAGCTCCTCTTCTGATTGGCACGTGCTCCAATCAACGCGCAACGCAGGCGACCTCATGCGCTCCAATCAGCACTAAGGTAAACATGTCTGTGGTGGTTTCTATGGTTACGTGACTGCTGAATGGAGCACGTGCACAGTCGTCTGGCTAATTAGAAGAGGAGCTCGCTTCTGATCGACCATGCACATGTTTAACGAAACCTAAACATGTGGGGTGAAAACGACGAGCGCATCTGCCTGCGCTAGAACACAGGCAGGCTGAAGAGTGTCTCACTCTTCTTCTATATAAAGTGAGACACCATTATGTACTCTTGCTGGTAATAATAAACAACCATTTATTACATTTACTGAAGTCGATTACCGTGATTTACAATTTACCACCTCACGATGTAATAATCAAAGACGTCTAGTGAATATTAGCTGTTCGGTCTATGTTACGGTTAAGTTTCGGCGAGAGTATAATTTACATAAGCCAGTCTTGAGAAAATGAATCTCGGATGAAGTATCCAGGGGCATAGTTAGAGGTAAATGGGAGGAATAGCCTCGAACTCCAAACTGTTTACAAGAAATAATCATAGACTGAAATCGTGGAAATTGTAAACTGTGGGGATAGTATTATTTTCTATAAAATTTGCTCGCAGTGACCAAATTTATAGTCACATGGATGCTTCTATAATCGGTGATACTACCTATTTCTAAAGAGTCTGTGTGGCATTAACCGCAGCGGTCAATGTTTAACCGCAAAATTAGCGGGTTAAATGCTGACAATCAAAAGGACACACATGTATATATTCTACGAATTAGTGATCGAGCAGCATCCCCACTCCCGTTCCCGAATCTCGAAGGTAAAATCCCGATCCCGAATAACGCACAAAAATTTGACTGATGTAGTCTCAATTAAAAATCGTAGCGGCCACTCGGAGAATAGGACTTGATTTTGAAAAACTTAGCTGATTTTTGAAAATTTTAAATTAAGCAGATATACTTATGAAACGGATTTTTGTGAGAGTTGTCTAAACTAGACGCACTAGACTTGTTACCTTACTATACTATATAAATTTTTCGGCAAAAAAGAGAAATGATAATAACTCAGGAACTGCTCAAAGTAGAAACTTCGTTTTTGCGTTATTAAATAGCAGAGATCAAGGCCAAGATGTTTTCTATTCAGAGTTAGTCGGTTAAATGAACCGCTGAGCCGCTAAACCGGTTTGAAAAAATGAAAAAATTTTACACTCACATTTTCGGGCTCGAACATCTACTACGATGACTGTCTGATGATATAGCGATAGTACGTGTCATATGGTTAACAATATTGAAAGCGCCATAACTTGCTTCAACGTTGACGTACAAACACATAATTGACGGCACTCAACTCAGAACAGAAAGCGCTTTCAAATGACACCTTACTTGACGTATACCATTCACGTTTAAACGTTTAAATTTCCAATTATAAATTATGACGCAAGCTCAACGTCAACTTACAGGGCCATGTCACCCATCATTTGAAAGCTCTCGCAATTTGCTTTCAAATGATGCCAAAATGATTGCAGTATCTCCACGCTGTCAATAGCTACGGCCATTCAAAACTTTGTTAAGGGGGCTGACTACACCATGTGTGATCAAATCCCATTGTGATTCAAAATTTGGCAAAATTTTGAAAATCTTTGCCAATTATTTAAAATTCTGCTGTTAAACCATAAATTATCTTTTTCATCAGAGGGAATGGTCAAATTAGTCTAAACTAGACGCACTAGACTTGTTACAATATATTTTTACAATATATTTACAATATTTACAATATATTTACAATATTTACAATATATTTACAATATATTTACAATATATTTACAATATTACAATATATATTAACCTAATAATAATGATAATGATAATAAGCAGGTTTCGTCTTCGCAGTGACCTCAGAAACCCCTGGCGTATGATATTTTCACCATTCATATGGCTGATAAAACAGCATATACCAAATTATAGCGGTTTTTGTCCGGGCGCCAAGGTCATTACTACGTCAACTGGCAGTAAAGGGGTCATGTGACCCATCAATCGAAAGCGCTTTCTCTCCCCATTCCAATGGTGAAATTCCCAAGTGGCTGCGACCCCCATAACAAAAGTTATAGGGGTTTTAAGGTTTTCACACCATAGAACACTTTTATCATAATTAAATCGTAACTACTAAATTACGATATGTGTTCTTTTTCCTCATGTCTTTAAAGGCGCCATAACTGGCCTTTAAAACGCCGGACAGACAAACGAATAGCATCATTGGACTGCTGGCAAGCAGGGCTTTCAAATGAGGGGTCACATGACTACATAGCGCTTCAGGTTACCCCGAAATATAAATCTCAGGGTATGCTCACGTGACACGGTCATGTGACCCCTCATTTGAAAGCGCTCCTTAAATCAAGACGATTGATGTAAGTGTCATGTTTGTACGTCATTCCTATCGTCCGCTAGACGTCTTTTAAAATTGACCCTTCGTGACTAACTATAATCAGCCCATGTTAGATCAAATCTCTTTACATGTAAATTTTTTAACTGATTTTTTTTTAAATCAGTAATATTAACACTCAAGTGTTCTGAAACTTAAGTATGTTGTCAAACTAGTCTAAACTAGACGCACTAGACTTGTTACAATATTTACAATATATTTACAATATATATTAACCTAATAATAATGATAATGATAATAAGTAGGTTTCGCCTTCGCAGTGATCTCAGAAACCCCTGACGTACGATATTTTCACCATTCATATGGCTGATCAAACAACATAAACCAAGTTACAGCGGTTTTTGTCCGGGAACCAAGGTCAGTACTACGTCAACTTGCCGTAAGCAGATCATGTGACCCCTCATTTTGAAGCGCATTGTCTCACCGATCAAATGGTGTAATTCCCAAGTGGCTCCGACCCCCATAACAAAAGTTATGAGGATTTTAAGGTTTTCGCACCATAGAACACTTTTGTCATAATTAAATCGTAATTACTAAATTACGAAATGTGTTCTTTTTCCTCGTGTCCTTTAAGGCGCCATAACTGGCCTTTAAAAACTCGGACAGACTAACGAGCAGCATCTTTGGAATGCTGGCGAGCAGGACTTTTAAACGAGGGGTCACATGACTACATAGCGCTTCAGGTTACCCCGAAATATAAATCTCGGGGTATGCTCATGTGACAAGGTCATGTGACCCCTCATTTGAAAGCGCTCCTTAAATCAAGACGATTGATGTCAGTGTCATGTTTCTACGTCATTGCTATCATCCTCTAGAGGTCTTTTAAACTTGACCCTTCGTGACTAACTATAATCAGCCCATGTTAGATCAAATCTCTTTACATGTAAATTTTAACTGAATTTTTTTAAATCAGTAAGATTAACACTCAAGTGTCCTGAAACTTAAGTATGTTGTCAAACTAGTCTAAACTAGACGCACTAGTCTTGTTAATATACTTATACTATCCTATTCATAATGATAATGAAGATGACAACTCCATTTTGAAGTATCAGTTAGAACCATGTGTGGCATTATGACGTTTAGCTTTGAAATCTCGTGCAGTGGCTTGGTTCAAAAGTTATACGCTACGTAAAATGGAGTTATTTGCCTGTTGCTACGAGCAACGTTTAAACGTTGTTACAGAAAACGCGGCACTTCCCATTTGTTTCATCAAAGTGTCTAAAAGAAGCGTTAATGCTTCATACTACACAGTTATGCCGTGACTTTGAGTCTAAGAGGGCGTAAAATGGAATTATTTTTTACTCCGCAGAATCCTCCGCGACAGGCCATTTGTAGTTCGTTATTTCTAGAGGTTACCCACAAAAATGGCCATAACTTAGGCTATGAACATCGTAGAAAGATGAAAATTATGTCATTGGAAAGACAATTTTTAGCCCTTTCAAATGACATCTTACATGGGAAATACATAGAAATAGAAAGAGGTGGATGGGATCGAAGACAATCTCATAGAGTACCCAAAGAGCTAAGAATTTGCCGAGTCTGTAACCAAAATGAAATTGAAGATGAACTGCATTTTTTATTACATTGCGATTTATACAATGATTTGCGATGCCAATTTTGTGATTCTTGTTACGCTCCAAAAACAGCCCAATTTGTATTTTCTCAATATATAAATTCGATGGATCCAGAATTTCTAAACAAACTAGCTAAATACATACATTTAGCTTTTCGAAAAAGAGAAAATATATATAATAGGAACTTATTGGAGTAATAGTATATTGTGCCTACTAACATTTTATATACACTTTTAACATCTAACAGTATTAACAATGTCTGCTGTTCGCTATCCTTTAGTTGCTTTGGTATTAATAGCACAGTATGTTCCTATATGGAATAATGTGTTTGTAAATTTAATAAATCATTCATTCATTCATTCATTCATGATGGCACAAATTCCTAAAAATACGTCAAAATTTCACTTTATAAATTTTGACGTACGTTAAACGTCACGTCACAGGGTCATGTGACCCATCATTTGAAAGCTCTTGAAAATTACTCTTAAATGACGTTAAAATTGTTACTGTACCACTACTGTACCAAAAGCTATGGTCCCTGAAAAATTTTTCTAAAAGGGGCTGATTGTACAGATTACACCATGAGTGATCAAATCTCTGAGCAATTGAATTTAGGCGAAAATTTTAAAAAATTTTTCATTTTTCAAATAACGTAACATAAAACAGACTAAACTAAGATACATACGATATAGTCAAACTAGTCTAAACTAGACGCACTAGACTTGTAATTATTACAATATGATTATTACAATATGAA